>JAWDJE010000002.1:5417500-5502500 GCA_035047345.1 Bradypodion ventrale | reverse complement strand
ATTATTATTATAATACTTGTATGCTGCCCCACTCACAGAGCGAATCTGGTCAGCTCACAAAGACACAAAATATACAGTTAAAATTACAAGGTTCACAATACAAAAACATTTCAGCACATCATCATCACAAATCAGAGCATAAAAAATATCAATATCACAGTAACAAAGCATTACAAAAAGCAAAAAACAAAAAACCTCAATGCACCTGCAGCTGTCGTAAACACATGCATGTTTAACTTCCATTTCCAGGAGCTGTGAGAATGGCGCATGCTGGACTATTAGGTAGCATGGGCCAGGTTATTAGATGTAGTTTGAGCACCTGTAGTTCCTTTACAGAGATACTCCATCTCATAGTTGGTTCACTTCTTTTCCTGTTGCCTTCAATCTTTGTCTTTTCCAGAGAATATTGATGCTTCATAATAATATAATTCTCTATTAAGCCTAGACCACACTATCCTAGGAAATCTCCTTCCTTCCGGTGACATTTTTAGTTTTTAATGTATGAAAAGAAGGAGCTGTAATTCAGTGCAGAGATTTCCTGACAACATTTTAAAGCTGGCCGTCTAACATGTGGACCACAACTGCAGAAGATATTTGAGATTAAACATCTACCTCGTGTGTGTACGTTGCAGTTTTGGGGTCAAATGTTATTATACAAGATATATTTGTGATGTGGGAGCAGTACATAAAGCTTTGCTGAAACTGTTTGCAATGGGCAGATCTTTTGATTAGGTTCCACTTGATTGTTTTGAGACCATTTCATCCAGATTCCAATCATTTTTTAAAAAATCTACATGGAGTTTGTCAACAAGCATTGGTATGGATAATTGTATGCATTTTCTTTATGTGCACATTAGATAGGGGAAATAACTAGCAAAAATTATTGCTGGTTGCTATTATAGTGTAGTGCTTTTTTTTCATTGTACAGCATACATATTGATTAATTTACTTCCCGAACCAATAAGTAAACTAAGTGTATTTCAGTTTACTTATTGATTGGGGAAGCCAATCAATCAATATGTTTGCTACACAATCAAAAGCCATTGCATTATAATATGGAACTATCCGATTACTTGGCCTTGCCTGGGGGGTTTGTACCTGCACTTACCTGGCCATGCGGGGTCCAGTGCCCCTGTCATCCTGGCAACCCGGGCTCCCTCAAAAGCCAGCATGGGGCCTGGTCAGCTGCCAGTACAGCAGGCACAACCCTGAGGTGGTGGTGGTGGTGTTGGCAGTCCCCGGTCAGCACTCCCAGCCATCGCTGCGGCCGACTCCACGCAGGTGCCGGGCCAGGGAGTGCAGTGTCAGCAGGGCAGCCAGTGGTGGCTGTGGCAGTCTGCCGCACAGCCGCCGATCCTCCTCACGACATCTGTCTTTCCCAATCATCTCCGCCGCCATGTTGGAAGTGGCCCCATCATGTGTTGCCTCCTTGGGCAGCCCTGTATGTGCACTGCTGCATGCATGCCACCACCTGGCCTGCTGAGGAGTCCGTTTAGTGTGCATGGACGGTCGTGCATGGGCCCAGCTGGTTGCCCTGGTCATGTTTTCCACCGTTGGTGGACTGGGCCCCCCGCGACCATTGTTCACAGGCACAGAGCCCCAGACGGGCATCAGGACACCCGGGCAGGTGCAGTCACATGCATGCTGCTGCCTGTCATACCGGGGAGGCTGCATTGCATGCACAGACCATCGCTCATGCGCGGTACCACCTTCCCTGGCCATTTTATTTGGCAGGTGGGGGTATCCCCTTGGTGACCCTTTTAGGGGGCACAAACCCTGAAACGGGCTGCCAGAACCATGATTGGTGCAGATTTAAGTATCATGAATTTTTAATATTATATTACAGGGTATGTGTGTGACGTGGTTATGACTTAGGTAAAGGTAAAAAAGGTAAAGGTCATATTTGCTCGAAAGCCAGCAGTATTCAACTCTAGGGTCCAGTGATCATTTCTGTTTACAGCCAAAGAGCCAGCATTGTCTGCATCTGCAGACATTTCTGTGGACATGTGGCAGGCATGTCGAGATACCGGAGTTCATGGAACACTCTTTGCCTTCCCACCGAAGTGGTACCTATTTATCTACTTGCCATTTCTTGCTTTCAAACTGGGACAGACACAGGAGCATGGGAACTCAATCCGTCATGCAGTACCCGGGTCTCGAACTGCTGACCTGCTGACCTTCCAGTCATCAAGTTAACCTGATGCAAAAAAGAGGGAGGTAATTGTTTTGGGTCATAACTTGCTCAGTTATAGTTATGTAATTGTTTTGGGTCATAACTCAACTGTGCGACTGAACAACAACAAATAGTGATGGATCCAAATGGAAAACTTTTTCCAGTCTTCTTCACATACGTAGATGTAGCTAGTTACAAGTAATATTGCTTGTAACTACTTACATTTGGTATAGTGAGTAGTGGAGTTCCCGATTACACATTTATGCTTCAAAATAAATGGTAGACCCAACATAATCATTACTAACTAATAGGTTGTTACTTTCAACATTACTTTTATGTGAATGCTTGACAGGGTTATTCAATCAGTCCTACATCACCAGCGAAGTATTATTTGCTTTTGTTATAGTTTTATAAATATTTCCTAGATGCAATATCATAACTCACCACAAGAGTGAACCAGAGATGATGATGATGATGATGATGATGATGATGATGATGATGATGATCATCATCATCATCATCATCATCATCATCATTATTATTATTATCATTATTATCATTATTATCATTATTATCATTATTTATTTATTTATTTATTTATTTATTATTATATCCCACCCATCTAGAAGATTTTCCTACACTGGGCGGCTAACAAAACAAAAGTCACACATTAAAAACAGGCACACATTTTATATAGAGAGAAATGAAATAAAATACCTAATGCTCAGCCATTGGCAATATATTCTTAAAGGCCTCTTTAATTATAGTTAGGGATGAAACCTGGTGCAGCTCGCCTGGAAGTGAGTTCCACAAGGTTCCATGCAATCCAGTGTTTAGCTATGCTTTCCACAGGTCAGTGGAGGCGTCTGCAGACACAGATAGTGCTGGCTCTTTGGCTCCAAACAGAGATGAGCCTAGAGTCAGATACGACTATCTTTCGAGCAAAGGTGACCTTTACCTAAGAACTGTTTGGGAACTGGCATTTAGTTCCCTTCCATGAAGCTTGGATCTCGACAGTCCAACCTGTAATAATGGGCTCAATTTACAGGAAGCCAGATCTAGGGTGAATTTCAGGGGGAAAAAACATCTTAATGGTTAGACAATGGAACCAACTGTCTCGAGAGGTGGTGAGCGCTCCAAAGCTGGAGTCACCAAGAGAGAATTGTCTATCCCTCTATCTGATCTGCTTTGATTTGTACCCTGCATTGAGCGGGGGATTGGACTTGGTGGCCTAAAAGACACCTTCCATCTCGGCGATTCTATGATTCACTGCCAGACTGTCCACTCTTTGCCTGTCTACTTATCTGTTTGTCTAAAGTGGGAAAAGATTAATTGCAGCCCCCAGGACAAAGAGGGTGGTGAAGCCACTCCGGCCTGTAGGCTGAATTTCACAGGAGATATCCAAAGTGCTGAACTCTGCAACATCGAAGTTACTGGCCTCCATTGCACAGCAGTGCAGATGTGGACCACTGGTTAGCTGCCTTAGAGGGAGACGGAGCCAGGCAAATATAATGGAACAGTGTCAACCCCTGATGCTTGCCTTACAAACAGAAGGCGCGAGAAAGCACAGTGAATCAAAGACAGGTGGCCTTTTTAAAGTCTGTAGTGTCTGTGTACTTAATGGGGAGATCAAATGCCAGCTGGTTTAGTGTAATCTTAGACCAAAAACTCTTCTAATACCTACAAATGGCACACTCGCTATTTCTAGCCAGATCTTTAGAAACACAGGGGAGAAAAGGCAGGGCAAGATGAATGGCTTTTTTAAGAAAAAGGAACATCAAAAGCACAAATTCCTGCATTAAGAAATGCAGGTGGAAATCAACTTCTCACTGTTCTTTTTCCCCCCTTACGCGTAGTGCAGTGGTATCCACCAAAGATGTCTCTCTTTGTTGCATTCTGGATGTCCTCAGATGAACTTTGCAGCTATCTAAAAAAAGGCAGGAGGGTGGGTCAATAATTTTAGCATTTGAACAGCTCAGCTGAATTGCTTGGTTGGTGTCAGGGAGAGAAAAAGTGGAAGACGGAGGAATCTGGAAATGCTGCCTGTGCTTCCTCCCCACCCTTCACACTTACCTCTCCTTTGCCAGAAGTTAGTCGCTCGTAGCAAACCGTTCCAGCACGTATTTCTGAATTTGTGACTCTGTGGACGTGGTTTTATATAAGGCACTGAAGTCTTGCATGTTGCTTTTAAGAAATGTCATACATGGACAGCGGCAGCTTCGTCTTTCTCCTGAGTTGTTTTTGGTGTACAGAAATTCAGACTTCTTAGAAACTCACATTGATATTCTTCCCTTCTAAAGGCACACACGTTGTCCTGAGGATGGTAGCACACAAGTACTGTAAATATATGCAGTCATCAAGTTCAGAGAAAGGGGGAAAACTGCATTAAACTTGTAATACTCAATAGATACTGATAACAAAAGATGCATACAAGTCACATTTTACTTTGGCAATTACAAGAGGTGCTCAAAGTGGTTGCCATCCATGTACAGACAATTCTGATTATGGCGAATGACTGCTTGAGCAACATGGACCAAAGTAACCATTTGTAATGCTGTGAATGCCGTTTAAAATACTTCCCAAAATACTGCCAGTGTAGCCGGTTTTCTATGGTACACCACATCCTTTAAGGTCCTGCATAGGTATGTCAGGGATGCCCAAACTGGGATGCAAGTCATGTGGTTCCTCCCACTGGAAGCAGAAGTAAAACATGCCTTGCAATCTGTTTTGCGACAGGATGAGATAGATTTTAGGCTGCCATTTTATTTATTTATTTATTTTATTTATTTAGTCGTATTTATATATGCCGCCCACTCAGGCAGAACCCGACTCAGGGCGGCATTACAACAAATTCTAAAAACATATAAAAACACTTTAAAAACCCCATATCCCACCCACTTAAAAAACCCCTTATCCCACCCATCCATCCCACCCACTTTAAAAAAGGAAGAGAGAGTTCTTAATTCTTTACGTAAGCCAGCAGGCGGGGACCGTGATCCCATTCGGGCCCCCCCACACCTGCCCTGCCAGCCAGGTCTTCAATCCTTTCCTGAAGGGCAGCAATTCTCTTGGAAGTCTTAGATCTGTTGGCAGGAGGTTCCAGAGAGTTGGTGCGGACACAGAGAAGGCCCTCCTTCGGGTGCTGGACAGATGTGCACCCCTAACTGATGGCACCATTAGAGAGCCCCTCCGGTCCACTCTGGTTGGATGGGCAGACACTCTTGGGACGATGCGGTCTCTAAGGTATCCTGGCCCACTGCCATATAGGGCTTTAAAGGTCAAAACCAGCACCTTGAATTGCACCCGGAGACAAACTGGTAACCAGTGCAGCTCCCGAAGTAGCGGTGAGGCATGGGCATATCGCCCACATCCCATCACCACCCGGGCTGCCGCATTCTGGACCAGCTGCAGCCTCCGAATGGTCATCAAGGGCAGCCCCATGTAGAGCGCATTACAATAATCTAGTCGGGAAGTAACCAGAGCATGGGTGACCATAAGCAAGGAGCCCCGGTCCAGGAGCGTGCGCAATTGGCGAATCACCCGAAGTTGGGCAAAAGCCCTCCTGGCCACAGCCGCCACTTGTTCTTCCAGCAGCAGCCGTGAATCCAGAAGGACCCCCAAGTTGCGCACTGGGTCTGTCTGGGGCAAAACCGCCCCATCCAGTACCAAAGGTGGTAACTCCCTGGATAACACGGGGCCCCTTATCCACAGCCACTCTGTCTTGCTGGGATTCAGCCGAAGCCCATTGGCCCCCATCCAGACCCCAATGGCCTCCAGGCATCCGGATAGGATTTCAACAGCATCTCTGGGGTCCCCACGGGCCGAGATATACAACTGGGTGTCATCCGCGTACTGATGGTACCGCACCTCGTGGGAACGAATGATCTCACCCAGTGGCTTCATGTAGATGTTAAATAAGAGGGGAGAAAGCACCGAGCCCTGAGGAACCCCATACTTGAGGGACCTAGGGCTGGACCTCTCACTCTCTAACCACACCGACTGGGTACGGCCCTCCAGAAAAGAGGAAAACCAGGACAACACAGTGCCCTGGATCCCCAATCCTTTGAGCCGTTCCAGAAGGATACCGTGGTCGACGGTATCGAAGGCCGCTGAGAGGTCAAGAAGAGCAAGGACGGATGGATAACCCCCGTCCCGCTCCCGCCAGAGATCATCCATTAGTGCGACCAATGCCGTCTCCGTACCATACCCGGGTATGGGTATCCGCTTCCTCCAGGACACTCTGCAGCTGGCGCGCCACCGCCTTCTCCAAAACCTTACCCAAAAAGGGCAGGTTGGAAACCGGCCTGTAATTGTTAAGGACAGCTGGGTCAAGGGATATTTTCTTCAGGAGGGGGTGCACCAAAGCATGTTTTAATGGTGCAGGAAATACCCCCTCCCGTAAGGATGCATTTATTATCGCCCCAACCCAGCCACCTGTCACCACCTTGGAGGCTTTCACCAACCAGGTGGGACAGGGGTCCAAAGGACATGTAGTGGCACGTACAGCTGCAAGGAGCCTGTCCACTTCATCAGGGACAACAGGATCAAACTGATCCCAGATCGTACAGCTTAAACCCACAGGTTGTAGTTTGGGCACCCCTGGTATAAGTCAAGGTGTGTTAAATCAGGAGAATGTAAGGAAACTCTACCACATCTCTTCAAAATGGCCTTTCACTCCTTGAACCACAACTGTGCTTCTGCCATTTTCTTTGACCATCCTGCATTGTCGCATGGTGAAACTAGCATTAAAACCTTTTTAAGTCAGGGGCCAGGTCACACTCACTCAGACAATTGAGGGTGTTGGACTGTTCCCTCCCCACACTGTAAATGCTGCCGTAAAACGTGCATGTGACTGGCATAAATGCATTTATGACAGTCACGGAAACATTTAGGACAGTCGCGGACACATTTACAGAAGTTTACGCCACTTCTGGAGGCAACGGCAGCAGAAGCGAAGGTGTGGGGGCCAGATGATTTGGGCCTATGGGCCAGATCTGGACCATGAGCCATAGGTTACTGACCCCTGGTATGTATAGTGCTGTTCTGTTTATTGGGGCAGTTGATCCTCTTCAGTCTGGAAATCGTCCAGATGGTGGAAATTTTAGAGGCAGGAATGCCACGTTACATGCCTGCCACACTTAAAGCTCTACACAGATTGAGTCTGTAAGGCCTGAATAGGGTTACAATCATTGTAGAATCCAACACTGTTAAACATGGTTGGACAGAAGTGCCCGCCCTGCCCCTCCTTCACCAATTGCTCCAGTAACAGGTATCAAGAGGTGAGTTTCTCAGACATTGATATAGCTTCAAGCAAAAATCTTGGAAAATCAGGCTTTTTGATACAGAGTAGAGCCTCTGTGTGTGTAGGAACCTCTCCTTGGGCTTGCTCTCTAACTGTGCTGACAGTGCTGGATTTCATAATGCCTGAATAGGACTATAGTGACCTACCTCTGAAGGCCATACTGTGGTGAGACCTTATAAGAAATCGAGTGTTTATGTGTTTGAGACCACTGACCCCTCTCTAAGGCAAGATGTTATAAACTTAAGGAAGAAAAAAGAATAGGAGAAGGGCTTGGTCTTAAATCTGTGTAGTCTGCATAGTGTCTTGACTCAGAGTAGAGGAGGAGGATATCTCATCAGATTACCAAATGGGGCTCATTGGCTGATGCTTTCATCCACAGTTAGCCCATATGAATAGGCCATATGTTGGTCCTCTTCAAAGTGACTAGAGGCCCAAAAATGCCAGCCTTTAGGAAATACTTTCTCTTTAATTTGTTAAATAAAAACAAGTCAGAAGGAATCTTGTCTCCTGGACCTGCTCCATCAAGCAGATATTCCAGCAGATCTCATACAGGATCATTTCCCAAAGGGATCACGTTTGCAGACTCTTGTTCTAACCAGTCTGTGTCCTCATTTCCATAAATCTCATCTGTTGAAATTACTTTTCATTCTCTCTTCTTTTTTCCCAACGTCAAAAATCCACATTAGTATGTGCAGCAATAATATGGAGGATTTCATCTTGAAGGCCAAATTATCAGACTATGCAATCTCTGTCAAAGCTCTTGAAAAATATTTCCAGAAAGAGAGGAGATGCCTTGATCTCTTGCTTAAGATAATGTCATACCTGGCAAATATTTCTCTTGATCATCACAAAGGGAAGGGGGTCCATTTAAGTAAGATTACAAAGGCATGCTAATGAGAAAGGGTCTCCTTTGAAGTGCAGACAATTGGTGTCATCACAGTGGTCATTTTTTTACCAAGGGTGATTGCCTCTTTATTAATAAATGAATCTGAGCTTCTGAATGGTAACTTTCATCTTCAAAGAGGTTTGGTGCCATTTATCCCATTCATGCACCTCTGCAACAAGGAACATGAGAAGATGAGAGTCCATTGGTTAATTTGCATGAAATAGAAATGGGATATGGGATTGAGTGTAAAGTACTGTACTTGCATGGTCTATGTTTAATTTCAAGTCATTTTGAAACATGTTCAAAATGTTCAAACACAATTCTGCTCTGCTTCTTTGATCTTGGTTTTTTAAAGTTTTTGTCAATTTTTTTAACAATAAACATTTTTTTCCTCCTCCTCCTCATCCGAATATTTGTGATCATCATGGTGATCAACCATGTCATGAGAATATGATACAGTGGCCTTCCATTGGCCTTCTGCATCACAGCATGACACTCATAGTACCACTAATCCTGTTCCACAAGTCACTTTCTGGTCCTGAGCCCTTTTGGCACAGAATGTCCTCATTGGTGCCTCATTGAAGCTGCTGACCTCCATCAAGATGGATTCAGGTGGGATTTAATCCATTTGGGAACCATCACTATTCCCTGTGGACTTTGACACCTGAGTCAGATTAGTTAACCACTACCTGATGACCGGAGATGAGTTGCTGACAGTATGGTCTACTCTTTTACGATAGCAGGATAACCTGGCCAGACTGGAAATAAACAAGTATAGCCAAATATTCATAAATAACAAACCAGACATAACACTTTCACTGAAATTTGTACAACTTGAGTGACAGCAGTGGGCATGACCAAAAGGATAGGGTCCTAACTCTCTCTCATCATGACTAAGTCCTGCTGAATAAAATTCCCCTTCCTTGTATGGATTTATATAATTGTGACTATAATCTTAAGGGGAGCCAAATATCAGTGTTTTCAAATGTTTATTAAGTGTTTCTTTCATATTCTCACTCACCATATTTTGATGATGGTGTGGCTGTACTTATTGGAAGAATTTGGTGGGGAGGATTCTGTATTATTTTAGGACTATCCCGTAGCTATCTATACTTGAGAAGTTCTGCTTTACTGAGTGCCGATAGGACTTGATCCATGACTATCCATTAGTATTTTTCTTGGGGGAGGCAGAAAATATGTTGTAGTTTATAAGAATAATCTATGCCAGAATGCACATGAATAATGTTAAGGCTTTGGAAGACACCCAACACCTTTCCCTTGTTTTCTCCTGCCATGAAATTATCCCTTGATTATAATTATACCTTGGAATCTGCACTGCTCTAAATTCTTAGTTCAGGAGGAAACAAAATGCATTTTTAAAATCTCCTTTTTTGAAAAAGGTATATTTAGAAATGAGTGTTTTGATATAAAACACATTCAGAAATATGGATTTGTTTAGAAAATAGTCCCAGCAATACCGATTTAAGTGCATAGTCCATGTCATCTTTTCATGCAACATTTTAAAAAAATCAGGATAGAAGAGATAACTAAAATTACATGAAATGATTTATACATTTAGGAGGGGGAAAGTCTGATTAGAAACTCACTGAATCTCAACAAAAGAACAAAAAAAATCAAGTGTATATACAGAGTATGATTTCAGAAATCTCGATCTCTGTATGCTGCTAAAATTTTAGTTTAAGTATATCAAAATTATCCCTTTCATGCCCCAGACTCAGTTGTTGTAAAATGCTAATATTATTAATTTATTTACTATTCTCGTCTGCTTTTCTTCAATTAAGAGACATCAAACTGTATAGATATGGTTGTAAGGAAATCTACAAGACAATCTACAGCATAACTAGGCTCACAGCTTTGCTTTTTGGGGGGGGCGACCCTACTTCTCGTGAATGCTGTGGTGGCTTAGTGGTTAAGACCCTGAACCTGATGACAGAAAGGTTGACAGGTCAGCAGTTTGAGACCCAGGTTCTGCATGATGGAGTGAGTTCCCATCTCTGTCCCAGTTCCTGCCAACCTAGCAGTTTGAATGCAAGATATTGCAAGTAGGTAAATAGATGTCACATTAGTGGGAAGGTAACAGTGTTCCATGCTCTCTGGTGATGCAGTAGTTAAACTGATGTACTACAGCCAAAATGTTGTGAGTTCAATCCTGATAGGGATCAAGGTTGACTCAACCTTCCATCCTCCCGATGTGATTAAAATGAGTCCCCAGCATGTTGGGGGCAAAAATGCTAATTACCTTATGAACTACCCAAAGAGTGCATTAGGCACTATGGGCCATTTTATAAGTATAATTGCTATTGCTGTTACCTACCTTGAAGTGTGAGACTCTTTGTGTGAATGAGTAAGGTTGACTGAGGTTCATCGACAGGGAAGGTGGGCACATGAGCTGCAGCCTGTGAGCAAGTGGAATTGGTCCTGGGCCGTATTTCAAAGAAAGCCACATTGATGGATTTTCATGGGTCTTCACTTGCTATAATAATTCTCTACTGGTGCTGCGGTTTTCAATCATTACCAGGGCTGGAGGGCTTTCAGAAGTGTTAATTTGCACAGGCCAATAAGTGAAACCCAATAGAAAATAGCATGGTCAACATTGTTGAGCATATGGGAAGATGGATGAACTTTGCCATTTCATCTGAGCGTTGCATGCTACAGTAAATATCAGAGGTAATGATATTGACTTTAAGGTATTACAGCTCCAAATGTCACTTCTCTTTCATGCACCTCTTTCTGATTTCATTTACATTCACACACACACACACACACACACACACACACAGAGCCTCCACTGTCTGGATGCTGCAGAACAGGAGTTGGAAAGTGGGGCAGATTTTCCCTCTCTCCCCTCCTTTGCGGTCTTCCTTTTCTTAGTCTTTTATGTTGCTAACCTCTGGCCACCGCTTCAGATGTTTGCCTCCTTGCTTTAATTTTGGTTATAAATAATGCTGCCGTGGCCTTCAGGAGCAGGTCAAACACATGGCATGCTAGCAGCCTGGAAAACAAGGAACCACCACAAAGGTTTCAGCTGCTGCCCGCAAAAGGTCAAAGCAACACAAGACAGGACTGCGACGGGATTGAGACCGGCCCAAGGCTTGGAAGGACAGCATTTAGACGATGTTTTGAAGCCTTTAACACATATGAACCAAGCAGTTTTGCCTGTTATCTTGAGGGAGGAGGAGGGCGGGTGGGAGAGGGACTTGCAACTTGTTCATATGCCAGGGACTGTGTTGGCTTAGTGGTTAAGACACTGAACTTAAGAACATAAGAACAGCCTTGCTGGAAGAGGCCACAGAAGCCCATGATCCAGTCCAGCCTTCTGTCTCACACAGTGGCTCACCATTTCCTTCAGGGTATTATTCCCAAGCAGATGCCTTCACCTGCTTAGGATTCCCTGGAAATGGCATTGAGAGATAGCCTTCCTAGCTCTCCAACCCAGAGGTTGTCCTTAGGTATCCATAACTATAGCCATGGACACCCTAGTCCTCCATGAACTTGTCTAATCCTTTCTTAAGACTGACAGCTGTCACCACTTCTTCTGGCAGGGAGTTCCATAGATCAGGGATCCTCAGGGTGAAAAAGTACTTTCTCTTATTTCTTTGAGAACTAGTACCCAAAAGTTTCATGGAGTGCCCCCTTGATTACTGGAAGGTCAGCAGGTCATCAGTTTGAGACCCAAGAGTGAGGGAGTGATCTCCTGTCATCTGTCCCAGCTCCTGTCCCAACCTAGCAGTTCAAAAGCAAGAAATTGCAAGTACTGTAGATAAATAGGGACCACTTCAGTGGGAAGGTAAACAGCGTTCTATTCACTCCGGTGTCTAGCCATGCCTGCCGCATAACCACAGAATTGGAGATGAGCACCCAACCCTAGAGTTGGATACGACTGGCTTTCGAGCACAGGCAACCTATGCCGAATATTTACCAGAGAGAATCTAACAATTTGATTCTTTGCAAATTTATATTTATACGGCTTTGCTTCCAATCACACTTCCGTTCTTATCTTTCTATCTGTAGCTCTATCTCTATTTCTTAAAAAACTTGGTTTCTCTTAGGGGGGAAAGAATGTCATACACAAAAATCTCAGTTCCAGAAGACAAGAAGGATTTTTCTTTTCTTCACCAGGAGCAAGTGGTTCAGAGGTTCATGTTCCTCTCCCTCAATTCCATCAATGCTTCCTGGGGCTTCTGGGGGTTAAAATCCCAGAGAACCACCAATCTAACTGTCACAAGAAGGACTTTTGGGTTTTGCTTTTATTAAGCCCTCGAAATGATCCATTCACTTTGCATTCTTGGTTTCACTTTTTGCAAGCTTGGTGGGCTGAGGAGAATGGTGGAGGATAGAGGTGCCTGGAGGAAAATGGTCCATGGGGTCGCAAAGGGTCGGAATCGACTGTGCGACTGAACAACAACAAGGAACTGTCTTGTAAAGTGGTCCATGATCAGTATTTCGTACTTTCCACAATTTTGTAGCACAGCGGTACCTCGGATAAAGTCCGTTTTGGATAAAGTCATGGTTTTCATGCTCATGTGATGCATCGCATAAAGTCCAAAGCCACTAAAAATGGATGTTATCTGAGGTATTTGGTATAGGAACCTCAGATAAAGTCCATTTTTGGACGTTATCCAATGCACTGCCCATTTGATTCGGATAAAGTCCAAAATCAGATAAAGTCCAAACTTGTGGAACAGATTTTGAACATTATCCAAGGTTCTACTGTATTTAGTATTTGATGGGAATAACATCA
Organism: Bradypodion ventrale; assembly: GCA_035047345.1. Classification (NCBI taxonomy): domain Eukaryota; kingdom Metazoa; phylum Chordata; class Lepidosauria; order Squamata; family Chamaeleonidae; genus Bradypodion; species Bradypodion ventrale. The sequence goes on along the minus strand of JAWDJE010000002.1, from coordinate 5,489,377 downwards.
ATTTATGAAAATGTGTAGTATTGGAGGTGGGGATTTGACTGCATTATTTAATTGTTGAGATTGTGTGATTTGTTTTCAACTCATATTTGCATATAGTTTCTATAGAATATGGTAACAAAGGGATTCTGTAACATAAATGGTTGCCCATGAAACCTGGTGGTGCAGTGGTTAAACTGCTATAGTGCAGCCCAAAGTGCTGATGTTATGAGTTTGATCCTGATGGTGGTCAAGGATGACTCATCCTTCCATCATCATTTGTAGGTCAGAAATGAATACCCAGCATGTTGGGGGCAAAATGTCAATTATCTCATGAACTGCCCAGCAAGTGCACTATGCACTATGGGATGGTATATAAGTGTAATTGATATTGCTATGTACTGCCCAATTGTGGCTGAAATCCTGTCATTTAGCATAATAAGCTGCAATTAAAGTAAGCCCATTGATTTGACAGAAGTTTTGGAAGAATCGATTCTTTACTGATTCAGTAGGCCAACTCTTGTTGTGACCTACTATGCTAAAGCGACAGGATTTCAGTAATAAGTGCTATGCAATGGTATAAGAATATTGGGAGAAGTGCTGGTTCTTACTCTTTTGTATTGGAGGCAAATGAAATCTTGACAAGACCACAGAACTCAAGGTTTGGATCATTGAAAAGTAACATTTTATGTTTTAGTTTTATGTTTAGTTATGTTTATGTTTAGCTCAAACTACAGCCCGAGGGCCAGATCCACCCCACGACCACATGCCTCCCTCATCGCTCCAGGAAACAGGTAAAACCTGCCCATGAATGTGCAAAACGCTGCCATAAATGACCTGCGGTTGTCATAAACATGTTTACGACAGCCGCGGGTGCATTTACAGCAGTGTTATGCACATGTGCAGGTGCATTTTATTTCTGCTTCCGGTGGGAGGAACCACATGACCGGCCCATGGCCAGAAAAGTTTGGGCAACCCTATTTTAGTTGATGCAACCTGTGCCCGGCTAGTTTAGGTAGCTCAGTAGTTTAGGCATCCGACTGCTGAGCCAGAGGTTGGGAGATCAATTCCCCACCATGCCTCCGGTGCATTGAGCCAGCTTCTATAGCCTTGGGCTTCTAGCAATTGATGTCCAAGAACAATTGGAGAGCCAAGTTTGGGGAACCTTGCTCTAGATCTTTTCCCTCTCTCAAACTATGGTTCTTGTCCTGGGATGCTGGGAAATCATCATCTTTACATGGATTGATTTCATTTCAGAAAGAGAACAATATAGAGAAAGGGGACTGGATGGATGGATTAAAGAAGACTCGTGAAATCTTTCATTTATATCATCCTCAGCTGTTTCAACTCAATAAGATCCATCAGCTCCAGATGAGAGCAAGATGGGGGGCTATTTTTTTCTCACCAGGGCCTCCTTAATTTGTGTAAGCTGTTGCTGCATGAAAGATGTGCCTTTTTGCTTTCAGAAGCAAGCACAGAAGGTCTAGTTGATCATTGAAACACACACACACATGTGCAATGAACAGCTCTCACCATTTTGTGCAATTTGTAATAAAGCTTTGTCCCTGCTACCTGCCTTATCTGCACAATTTCACTTAACGTGCACATGCTGTACACACAAAAACATGTTTTTATTCTCTTCTCTTGTTGAGCACTGCATAAATATCTCACTCTTTCACAGGGCAGGAATAGTAATTTCCGCAGCTCCTCACTCTCAGATATAGCCACCTTATGGGTAGTTTAAGCATTTGAATAAAGTAGAATGAGATTTGGGCCTTGAAAGTGCTTTCCTTTCATGGTAAGTTTTGACATCATATGGACTTTCTAAAACTCACCTTGTTTCCCTGGGACCAAATCGAGCCAGGGAGGAAATTAGACAAAGGGTAACTGATATATACCGCCAAACAGATCTAACCAAAGTTACTCTTCCTTGTTTGAGTGGCCACATTTTAACGTGCTTAAACCATTGTCCTATCTTTCCTCTTTAAATAACTGAGACCACAGACGCTCTTTTATTCTCATTCGCACAATATGCTTCCCTCGGCATTTATGGAGGGGCTATTTAAGAAAATCCCACTTTGTGAACGTATATGTGCTTGTCACACCAACAAGATAGAAAATTCCGAGCACATTCTTTTGGAGTGTCCCTTTTATGAAGATCTCAGAGAAGAGCTCTTTTTAGCAGTTCCATACTTGGCCTCTAGCGATAATAGAAACTTGCGCGTATTACTATCTGACAGTTCCAAGGCAACGATGGCGGCCGGGTTTGCATGGAAATCATCCTGCATTCGCGAGAGTATGGCGATTCATGTCTTTTGACCCCAATAATGCTCAGTAAATAGTGTGCCTCCAATGTTAAAATTCACGAACGTGAACTCGGGACAGTCAGACTAAAGTAAAATATTATGGTGTGTATTATAGGATTCTCAAACAAATTTTTAATTTTTAATATTTTACTGTATATGCTCGGTGTGTCGGAAATCCTTTTATTCTACATGTGATGCCAGAATGGTTGCGTTATTTGGTGCATTCTGTTCGGCCTTTGGCTATAATAATAAAGATTTGTAAAGGTAAAGGTCACCCTTGCTCGAAAGCTGGTCATATCGGAATCTAGGGTTCAGTGCTCATCTCTGCTTACCTCTAAAGAGCCAGTGTGTTCTGCATTTGCAGATGTTTCCATGGACATGTGACACCGGAGTGCATATCACCTTCCCACCGAAGTAGTCCCTATTTATCTATTTGCAATTTCTTACTTTTGAGATGCTAGGTTGTCAGGAGCTGGGACAGATGATGAGCACTCACTCCATTGAGCAGCACTTGGGTCTCAAACTACTGACCTGCTGACCTTCCAGTAATCAAATTCAGTGTCTTAACCGGTACGCCACTGCAGTTCCTCTTCCGTTCACAAGGGACCCTTAAAATCACCCAGTTGTGTTACCATTCAAAGGGCAGTCTTGACAAGAAAGGATCAGTGCAGCGGTGGGTGGGTACATGCACATGCATGCATGTATGTGCACATGCGTGTGTGCGTGCACATGCATGTGCATGCACTGCTCCCCTTCTGGGAAGTGAACCAGGATGGATCCAGTTTCAATGAAGCACTCACTCTGACAGTGTTGCCACAAAGGGCGAGTGTTTCAATTTCCCTCTGACAGGTCCTCAGCCATTTCTCACTCTCAGTGGTTGGCGGCCGAACCAATTGGAAAGATTGTCATGCAAAGAGGAGGGCAGGCTGTGGCAGGGACCCGGGGTGTTTAATTACACACACATTTATGGTGCGGTGTCAGAAGGGAGGTAGGGAGTGTGGCCTGTGAAAAGGTCGAGCTGTGCACTGCTTTCCTTAAATTGCAAAACGGACAGAGTAGAAGGGAGAACCTGACCTTGTGTAATGAATCTGGGGCTCAGACCTCAGCAGAGACCAAGGGGCTTCATTCATTGTGGTTTAACCATTTACTGTCTCTCCAAAGAGAGAGAGGGAGAACAGGTAAAGGCTTCCTTTGCTCGAAAGCCAGTCGTATCCAACTCTAGGGTTCAGTGCTCATCTCTGTTTTGAGTCAAAGAACCAGTGCTGTCTAAATCTGCTTTCTAAATTTTCTTTGCATCGGTTAGTCTGTACTGAAGTTTAATTTATATCTCCGTGTTTGGTATGGCTTGCAAAAGCCTTGGACGGGCCATAGACCAAAAGCAGTTATCCCATCTTTTGGAAATGTGGATGGCATTGGACCACATCTGAAGCATTCAACCACTGATCCAGATGCTGCCCTCTAGATGTTTCCAAAGACTAACTCTTAAGACTGGTGATGCTGTTCAGGACTAATGAGGATTGCAATCCATGTACTGACACGTGTATTTTTGTGCATGTGTGCATGCTTGTAAGACTATATATATGCATGTGCTTTAAACACTCTTGGTTTCTTTCCCAGTAGACGTTTGTCCTATCTGTGCAATCCAAGAGATCTAGGACCAATCCATTCCGCGACAAGTATATTATTATTTGTATATTAAGAACTCTGAAAATAGATGGTCTGTTATTGATAGCCTTTGGCAAGTTAGTTAGCACTGTGCTGTGCCTTCATTGCCCAAAAAGATAAGGAGGTAGCTTTGAGGGTCCCCCACCCTCCACAGATTAAGGATGTCTGTGAATAATGACATCCTTAAAAAAAGTTCTGAAGAGTCTAAATACCACCACATCCTGTATCGACAGATAGACACCCTGGGAGATGGAGACAAGAACGGTAATCCCAGCTCTGTTCTGCACATTTCCAGAGGACGCCTCAGGACGCCGTCCTTTGTATCAAGAACAAAGATATTGAGAGATCACAGTTTCCCCGTCGTATTTATAAATCAGATTCTAAAGACCTTTAATATGTTTTAAATAATTGTATCAAAGAATATGGAAGAGTGGAGACAAATATTCATTTGATAGCAAGAGGGAGAGGTAAATTTGGTATGACAGAATCCTCCCCTTCCTTCCCTCCTGGACCCCCAGTAGCTGAATACTCCTGTAATTATCTCACACTTGTGTAAATGTAAATGACTCCTCTCTTACACACACACACACATCAGTTTCCTGTGCATGGCAAGCAGAGATGAAGCTCACCCTAAATTGGTTCTGCTTCCTGTTTCCCATAGTGGCGACAGGATTACACCCCTTGTATCCCTTTGACCTTTCATTTCCTTGAAGACTGGGGAAGCCTTCCTTTCCCCAGTAGTTAGTTCCTCATTAAAATGAATCAAACAGATTCAGTTTGGAACAGGCATTTGAGAAGAGTCGCATGCAGGGGTGGGCGGGCTGCGGGTCTCACTCTGCTATCCGCCAAGAATTTTAAATTTAGAATTAACATTGAGACCTCCTTTAAGACAAAAACCTTGACCTTAAGTCAGATTGTGATTGGCACGCATTTCCCATCCCCTGACTCGATTAACATTTAAATGCCATTTTGTGTGAATATGAGTGGTGCCTTTGGAACAAACAAATTACTGATGCCTTCCTGTAGGAAAGGAGCATCGCAGGCGCCTTTTCATTTCATACCTAATTGAAAATCCTTTCCTTATTCCTCGGAGGTCAAGCGGGTGAGAAAGAGTTACGAAGGCAAAACCCATCTTGGGACTCTTTCATCCCATCGGCTGAACCTCTTCACATCATGATCCCCCCTCAAGCTGGTTATCTCTGAGGTCAGATTCATGTATTCATGAAAGCGTGCGGTGATTTTATTACATTTGGTTTTGAGAGGTGAATACTTGACTTGAGTACGCCCTTGCTTAGGTACTCACTCCTGATGGATAGACACCCAATGAGAAGCCGGAAGGCAATCATCTTAATGTGGTATACAACTCCCTTTCTCCTTGAAAACAAAGTTGTGAAATGCATTTCACAGTCCAGAATGCAACAACGCCAATAACTACAATATCCAAATTCATGTTATGCCAGGGTTATCACTTTCAAGGAAAACAATATTATTCTCTTTCTCTCTCATTCTCTTTCTTGCCATCTTCAACTCTCTCAACTGGAATTCTATTAGTGTTTGGGTCAGGATTTCATAACATGCCATTGCTAATTGCAGCTAATTTATGAGTTGGGGGGGATATCATATTTGCACAATCATGTACATGATGCAGCCCAGCACCTCCTAAGTCATATCAGCTACAACAAGTTACACAAGCATTAAACAAACATAATGAGGATTCTACCTGTACTCCTCAGGTGGGCATTGTATGGCCATCCATGTTCTTTGACCCGCAACATCCACATACCTGTCAAGTGTTGCCTGTGAAAATACAGAAAATTCTCCGGGCATGGGCGTGCATGTGCAGCAACCCCTCCATGCATGTGCACAACCCCTTTGCACATGTGCACAACCCCTTCATGCATGTGCACCACTGCCTCTGACGGACACACATGCACAGCAATCCCTTTTCCGGCTGTTCCAATATGGGATGATGGCGGGAAAGAGCGGGCAGAAGGGGCAAAAAACAGTATTTCCCAGCCAATATGGGATACTTGACAGGTATGAAGCTGACTTTTGTGTGTGAATAGCTTGTTAATAATTATCTGGCCAGGTTATCCTGCTATGGTAATAGAGTAGAACCTACTGCCAGTGACTCAATGCCAACATGACAACCCTGAGGACTAACGGCCTTGGTGGAGAAGACCACAGGGAAGGGGGATGGTCACCAAGTGGATTAAATCCCACTTGAAGCTGTCTTGATGGAGGACAGCAACTTCATCAATACTGGCCTGGGGCTGAGGAGGACTTTGCGTGCCCAAAGGGGCTCAGGACCAGAAAGGGATTCACAGAATGGGATCAGTGGTCATGCTGTGATGCAGAAGGCAGATGAAAGCCACTGCATTATATTCTCAAGGACAGTCTTCATGGCTGATCACCATGATGATCGCCTATATTCGGAATTGGATACAGCAACAGCAGAAGAAGAATATGTGCTGATATTTTGCAGTGTTGGAAATATATGGGCTCTGTACAACTCACTTTATGCCCCTCAACGTGCACTGAGGAGGACCTTAGGTTGGCAAGAAGAAATGCTGTTGATGTGGCCCAATATTGGGCGGATGTCATCTTGCCCTTTTAATTCTATTTTGGTTTAGATGTCTTAATTTTAGCTTTGCATGTTGTTATATGCTAGTGATGCCTCTGACATGAATAAAGAACTCACTTTATGAGTGCATCTAAGATACATTTGCACAGAAAAAAGGAAGGAAGACCCCACTAGGGAGACACAATGCATTTGGCCATTATTATTATTTTGAGATTAGAAATATGGAAAGAAGAAGTATTAATGCAATTTAGTGTTGGGAAAAGGAAATAAAAAGTGCAATTACCATAATTTTTGCCATGATGCTGTTCTTAAAGCAGAAGAAGGATTCCTGGGGGGGGGGGGGGGGTTAGGGGCTGTGGGTATGGAAAAGGGAGGAGAAATCTTGGTTAAGGAAGATAACTGGTGTGCACAGAAAGTGCCTTCTCGAAGATTGTGGAGATTTTGAACCACAACTGGTAACAACAACCTTGTGTTGCTGGTTTATCTTTCTCACACTAGGTCGGTCAAGTGAAAGGAACTGCAGAATGAACTCACCCAAAGGTGCCTTCATTTTGACAGTTTCACATCTGGCCTGGACACGGAAGAAGAAAAAGAATTGACCTGGAAGCAGTTACGCAGTCCAATCCAGGTCTTGGTTTTCCTAGTGAGCCCATGCGACTCTCCTCATTCAGTGTGTTGTGATGTGCTCTTGGCAAAGGTAAAGATAAGAGTTTATGCCCCAGAGCCTCATCAATTAGATGCAAACCTAACCTCAGTTAGGTTTGTGTCAATTAGATGCAAACCTAACCTCCAGCTCTCCACAGTGACCACAGAAGAGAAACATTTCCCTCTTCCCATCCTTTTGTGCGATGTGAGGATGCACCAGATGTTTGGGTCTCTAACAGGCATGGCATCACTTCACCTGGATCATCTGAAGCTCCTGGCTTTGCTCGCTGACAGGAAGTCTGATTAAAACTATGTCGAGAGACAGCCTTTGAGGCCAAACAGTCTGAATCGGTCCTGATGATGTGGGGATGAGGGGTAATTGTTCAGCTGAATTGAATGGGCTCCTTCTCAATGAGAATATGGAAAATTAAAGCATATTTGGCAAAGCCTTAATCAAATTTTTGAAATTACATTACCTTGGAACCTTAGACAAGACAGCGCCCATGGCTTTCAGAAGTAATGTGAAGAGTGCCCTGAGTTAACCTTAGCTGAGCATTGCAACATGAGGATAAATTTAATCTCTTCAAGGGCTGCTCAGAAGCATCATGGGGTACGAAGGGTTATGCTTGGTGACAGATTAGTGGCTTTGGGGGAGAAAACCTTGGGTTCAAACCACACCATCACACCTTTAAAGAATTGCAGGTCCCACATAGATAGTTATGGGCTTGGTGGATCAATGATCTAGTACAGTATGAGTTAGATCAATATGTTGACTATAGAGGAAACACCAAACAGTTCATGCCATTGCCATTAAAGAAGGAAAAGAAAAGAAAGAAGGAAAGGAAAGGCATCATTGCTTAAGGAGAAAGAGGTTTAGTTCCTCTGCATTTGAATGTTTAAGGTAAAATATAATGGGAGGGGGTAGCAGTAACAAATGAATGGATGGATTTTTCTTTCTATAGAGTAGATATGAGCAGAATAATTGAGATTTTTCCCCCTCCAAAATAATGAGATTTGTCACATTTTGAAGCTCATAATGAAAATTGTCAGAAAGTTACGTGCCATTAACAATATTGCACGATTTATCTGATGGATCTATACTTCAGCTTAGCTATGATCATGTGGAGTTGGAGTGAAGTGTAATAACACTGCCTCCTGCCCAGAGACAAAGCTTGTACACACTCTCTTTTGCTCTTGCTCTCTCTTTGTGAGTGTGTGTGTGTGCAGGCGTGTGTGAGAGAAAGCATTCTTATGTGTGTTTTATCTTGGACAAGATGTGACACTGTGCAGATGGCCTGGTTGAAGGGGGAATGGTCTATATCATTTATCACCCCACTCTGCTTCTTATCAAATTGCATTGCTATTTATCACACGTGCCCTATAAATCTCCTACACTCCTAGTGCATTTCTTGCATTTGGAATTCATTATATGTCATAATGGGGCATATTCAACCCATGGAAAATAGTGCTTGCATTCCCTCAGAGACTTTGCTACTGTGTCTACATGCATCGTACATTTATTTTTGGCTGGCAACTTGGAATAACTTTTACAACAGAGGGCACAACTTTGCCAGAAGTGTCCTAAAAGCTGAGTATGTAATGGTGTTATATGCCATGCACCTATGCGCTTTCAGATGCAGGGAGCAAGCATCCCTGCTTATCTGGGAGCAGGAGTTTCATTGAGCATGGGATACCTGGAGCTTCCTAATCTTAGAATCACTTCTTGCTATTGATTGACTTTCTACCTATGCTGAACTGGACCGGTTGAGAACTCCAAGGTTAGCCTTATAGCTAGGAATGATGTAAGGTAAGGTTGTGATGAAAACTCGTCATTGGGAAAATCCTTGCTAACCCTTATCTGAGATTCTTCAACCCCACCAAGAAATCTCTCCTCTAGCATGAGACTAAGATTCTTGCAATTGGTGTATTTTACAGAATAATAGAATCAATCAGTTGGAAGGGGACTTTTAGGCCATTGTGTCCAAACCCCTGCTCAAGACAGGTTCCAAATCAAATCAGATCTTGCAGATGGTTACGAATGCTTCCAGGGTTGGAGCACTCACCACTTCCCAATGTTATGGATTCAATTGTCATACTGCTCTAACCATTAAGAAGGTTTTTCTCATATTCAGCCTATATCTGGCTTTCTGTAGTTTGAGCCTGTTATTATGCATCCTGTGCTTGTTGCTCTTCTCTGTACCTGCTCTAGTTTGTCTGCATCTTTCTTAAAGTGTGTAGCTAGGGTTGCCATACGTCCCGGAAAACCGGGATTGTCCCGGATTCAAGGTCAGAAAAATTGTCCTGGTCAGTTTAATAACAGTCATGTTAAAGTACTGGATTTTTAAAACTTACTGATTGTGTATTATAACACACCATTAAAATAAATTCGAACTCTCGCCATCAAATGAGCAATTTCCTGCCACATTGGAGTTGGAGTATACCTGGAGACAAATCTTAACATCCTTGCCTCACACCACCACCCAATAAGTGTGACCAGTGTGTTTCCTGGAACTGAGGACATTAAGAGTTGACCATGACACAACTTCTCAGAAGTACAACAGGTCATCCTACAGTAAAAATTAACTATTGTAAATAAATTCATTTATGCATTGATATATTTAATGTGAAAGTGTTTTATAGCTGTCATTATATTATGTTGGTTTTTTAAAAGGCTATTTTGTAGATAACCCGCCCATTTTTGTCAAGTATACATCTGTCCCGGTTTTGTGGGAGAGAATTATGGCAACTCTATGTGGAAACCAAAACTGGGCATAGTAATCTAGATGTGGTCTAACTAGAGGGGGGTACCTCATGGGTTTTGGAGACTACTTCTGTTAGTTCAGCCTAAAATAGTGTTGGCCTTTTATGTAGCCACATCGCACTGTTGACTAATATTTAGCCTGTGATCTACACCAATTATATCCTATACAATGTCTGTGACTCTACAAAATCTGTGACTTTTTTCTCTTTGCGAAGATAAGCACACATGTACAATGAGGCAGGATGAATTATCAAAATGGGGCAAACAACCCACCTGGTGTTACTGCTATTATTTGTTTGTTTGTTTGTGCAATAAAGCAATAGCTATTCCATTTCTTCCATTTTGTGCACTGTAGTGATTCACGAAAAATTCTCAAAAATGTGCACAGAGATCAGGAAAAAAAAGTCCTACCACCACTTCATATTTAAAGGAGTTGTTGTCATTGGTTTCTTCACAAAGCATAAATGAACCAAGCAATGATTTCTATCCCTAACTGCAGTGCCATAAAAATAGAATAGGGAGTGAGTTTTGACAGTTGGTGGAATTGTAAGGACCACAGAAGAAAGAACAATTAGTATTTGTAAGGCAGGTGTAAGGATATAAAGATTTGTGCCTGGAATATATTTATGTACCTATTAATGATACTTATAAAATGCTTAGTGAAATCCTGCTGTGGCTGACACTGTAATGCAACAGCTAATATATATATATGAATACAATGTAAAGAAAATTTAATGGTATAGCAGAGAAGCAGCATGGTAAGCCTTACAATTCAGTGTATTCTATTGAGATGGATTTTTAGAAGGCATTTAATATTCCTCACATTACTGACCTCTTGGATTGCACATGGGTATTTCAGAAATTGAGTGTGACATTTGTGACAGTAATAGAGTGGCAACTTTCTCTTGGACTTTGAATAGCCACTGGGGCCATAACAACTTGGTGGTTAGCTCATGTGGAATCCAAGAGTTTTGTCTAACAGCCATGAGATGTTTCTGGACTTGTTTGATCATGGCTACCCAAGACGAGGTTACTTAAGTATGAGAGATGTTGCAACAGTAGGCTGAGTGGTGTAACTGAAGAATTCTGGATTTGTCCTCTTAAGGCATAGAGTCCTTCTCAAGTCTCAGCAATGCTTGATGGTCCCCCTTAGTTTCAATGTGATTAGCCAACGTTACGCAACCATTCCTTCTCAACAGTTGATGGCACTGCCCACAGGCATCAGTGTGTCCATCTTGAATTCCTGAATCAGAACAATTTTCAGGGTAATTCATCACTGTTGAGGAAATCTGGGATGAGAGCAGATCAGAGCTTTGTGTACCACAGTGTGTGTTTTTCCAAAAACCTGTCCTACCTCTATAACATAAGTGCACATACGAACACCTGGGTTCTAGATGGACCTTCTCAGTATGGATTGAAATTGGTCAATTAATTCCTTGGATGCTCCGATTAGAGACACCTGTTTGGAAATTGTCCAGTCTCGTCTCAAAGACACCCAATGACAGGCTGTCACGCTTGACTGCTGAGAACAGTTTTCTCCTTTCCGTCCCCCTCCTTCTCATCTAAATATGCCTGCTTTACCTTTCCACCCATTGGAGCTCATTAATTCATCCTTGATTCATTCCTTCCAGAAAAATAACATTGCCATAACCTCCATCTAATGTGTCTGCATTTCTGATGTCAATAATTCATGTTAACAGCACGAGAACATCAAGGTTTCATGGGACGGAGGAGAATCTGGGAGAGTGGACTGGCAAAACAACAATGGTCAGAGGTCTGACCACACTCATATGGGTAATGGGGTGGAAAGGCCCAGTAGGCAGTGAGGGGACAAGGGATGGGTCAGAAGACCAGTAGGCTTTTATCTAATCATTGTCCCGGCATCGCTTTGTACAACTTCAAAAAAGCTTTCAGTAAAAACCAAATAAAATGCATAATAAAATATAGATTCACAACAAAAATTCAAATGACTGTCCCAGTACAAGCCCATAAATAAAGATTCAGCTTATGAGACATCTACAAAATACATTTTCAGAAGGCTTTTAAACTGATTAAGGGAGTCTGCTTCATGTTTATATTGATAGCATGATTTGGTGTAATTTTTTTTCTCCTACCAAGAACAACGATGGTTGCAAGGAGAAATTTTGAAAAAGCAGCAGACGGACAGAGGAGAATATGTATTTCCAAGGGCTCAGAAGTACAACCTGTGGCAAGTGATGGATGTTTACACTGGCCAGTCAGGGCCACATTTCTCCCTGGCTAGCCATCTGCATTGCAAGAAATGGTCTCAACATGAAGCTGTATCTAATCACAATTTGCAAATGGAAAATTCAGTGTGGTTTAGTGTTTTCCATAACCCTCAAAGGGCAGCTATGGTTTCCATAAAGCTGTGTTCTTCCCTTCATTCATAGTTTGCTGTAGTGTTCACTGCAAATCATGGCTCCCAGCATGTCCTCCATTTAGGGGCAAGGGATATGACTTCAGTCTGTACGATGATGGCTTTGTTTCCAGAATCTCCAGCCAGGTTATCCTGCTATGGTAATAGAGTAGACCATTGATGGGCAGTCTTGGCCCTCCAGCTGTTCTTGAACTTCAATTCCCAGAAACCCTGACCAGCTGGTGTGTTGACGGGCTTCTGGGAATTGAAGTTCAAGAACAGCAGTAGGGCCAAGACTGCCCATCACTGGAGTAGACCATACTGCCAGCCACTCAACATTGAGTGTCAGGTGGCAGCAAACTAACCTGACAACCCTGGGTGTCAAAGTCCACAGGGAAGGGTGATGGTCCCCAGGTGGATTAAATCCCACTTGAATCCATCTTAATGGAGGGCAGCAGATTCATCAATACTGGCCTGGGGCTGAGGAGGACTTTGCCTGCCAAAAGGACTCAGGACTAGAAAGTGATTCGTGGAACTGGATCAGTGGTACAGGTGTCATGCTGCAATGTGGAAGGCAAATGGAAGGCCACTGCATTATATTCTCACAAGAGTCTTCATGGCTGATCGCCATGAGGATTGCCTATATTTGCATTTGGATACAGCAGAAGAAGAAGAAGGGTCATCCAAGAAGGAACCTGGAAACATTGGGAACTGGAGACTCCAGTTTTGCAAGAGTGGCTAATTTGCTCTGGGTTTCTGCACTTCCAAGAGCTTTACAACATGCAGACCCTTGTCTTCCAAGTCAGTTCAGTGCTCTGGAGAAGACCACGAGGTCCATATGAAAACTCAGAACAGATTCACTGCCCGTGTGACAGAGCAATCATCATGCACCTTCTTCCCTCCACCAAAACTATCAAAAGTAAAATGGTAAAAGCATCAGGTCCTCAGAAGGGAGACTGATTTAAAAAGTTGTAGCCTTTTTTACTCCTCAAATTGTGTGTCTCCCCCCAAGAGGACATCCATGAACTACAGTGGTACCTTGGTGAACAAACAGCTCAGTTAACATAAAAATCGCATAACAAAAGGAAATCCATAGAAAATAGTCGCTCGGTTTATGGGACTTTTTTCAGAACAGATTAATTGGTTTTCAATGCATTCCTATGGGACACCACATTTCAGTTAAAGTATTTTGTTTTTCAATGCATTCCTATGGGAAATTGCATTCAATGCATTCCTATGGGAAATCCGGTTAAAGTAATTTTCTCTGTAAGAAACATCCTAGAGAACATATTAATTATGTTAACCGAGGTTCCACTGTATATGTTTTTATCATTTGTTCTTGGACTTCAATTACCAGCAGCCCAAATCATCACTCCTGCTGATCAGGGCTTCTGGGAAATGAAGTTCAAGAACACCTGGAGTGCCAAGGTTGGCCATAACTGCTGAAGGTTCTTGTCCATTCCCCACTTGAAGAGCATTGTTTTAGCAGTAGCATGACCTGTTCTAATTCTGTTCAGATGGCTCCATATTGCTTCAGGGCAACTGCATTCTTGGAATTGGTTTTGTTGGATCTATATGGCCTGTCTGGTTATGATTATTGAATGAGTAATATGATAAGAAGCAAAGCAAAGTAGCCTTTCCAAGCTGCTAAACGCTCCCGAATTTAGTGACACCTGAACAGGTCTGAGGTCTTCTCCTGTTGCCCTGAAACTGAACCTCCAACCTCCTTGAATCCAAATCCCTTCTGATCCTGTGGGAGAGAAAAATCTTCAAGCCATCCATCCTCAATGCATGTCCTTGACACCAATTGTATTTTTATCGATATGGAAATTGTGATTTCTCCTTTAAGGAGATTTGCTATTACCTAGATTAATTTGTCAAAGGCTCTTTCTTGCAGGAGACAAACTCTCCTTTGTATTTCATGGTTAGGACAGTCGAGATGAACCATCTGTGAATGAAGGAGACTCCAGATGAGGACACTGCAGATTGCAGATGAGCTATCATTCCTCCGACACATGATATAGAGGAGCCTCTGTAACTTGTACGGCTGCAAATAAATCACACCACTCCCCTTCTCCTTTCCTCCCACCAGTCAAACAGTCAGTGTTTTAAAGAAGACTTTGTCATATTTAATAGTGCTGTCAACCTTGCCGGCTGTTTTTGCAGGACTGTTAATAAGAAATTCTAAAATGGCACCTTGCACCACTGTACAGCTGGGGATAAGAGTAAAACATTTTTTTTCAAGCCAAGTGGCAAAAATGGGAACCAAAGATGGGTTAGAAGGAGGGTTCACTCTACAGCAGGGGTCCCCAATCCCCAGGCCATGGACCAGTACCAGACCACGGGCTGTCCCAAACTGGGCTGTGTGGGTGGTGTGGCACTGGGAGCCCCAATGGCAGTCTTCTGTCCTCAGCATGCTCCAACGGGTCTGCCCAGCAAACCGTATGTGGCAATAACAAATCATATAATTTTACATCAAGAAAACAATCTGCTCTGTGTTCTGAGTGGCTTAGTGGTTAAAAAAAGGAATGTTGGCAGGTCAGCAGTTCAAGACCCAAGTGCTGCATGATGGAGTGAGCTCCTGTCTCTGTTCCAGCTCCTGCCAACCTAGCAGTTTGAAAGCAAGAAATCACAAGTCCTGTAGATAAATAGGTACCACTTCAGTGGGAAGGTAAGCAGTGTTCCATGCCCTCGTTATGCCTGCTACATGACCATGGAAATGTCTGCTGACACAGACATCACTGGCTTTTTGGCTGTAAACGGAGATGTCTTTTAATGGGTTGTCTTTTTAATGATTTTATGGGATGATTTTACATGTTTTATGCTTGTTGTGAGCCTCCCAGAGTTGCCCTAGGGCGAGGGGGCAGCATATAAATTTAAATAAATAAATAAATGAGCAATGTTCCCTTGAGGTGGACATGACTAGCTTTCGAGGATAGGAGACCCTTATATTTACTACTCTAAAGACAGCTGTCAGGCCAAAGGTGTGTCCCCTTTTTTGTTGATTGCGGTTAAGTTTATTTAACGAAATTTATTCAACCATAATTGTGCATCCATTGTCTAGGAATCTTATTATATTTGTCTGTAGCCAATCAAACAAGTGATTTTAGTGGTTAAAACATTGAACTACCAGTCAGAAGATCTCGGTTCCTATCCCAGTTTGTCCTTGCAATTCAAGTGTCACAGTTTCTCAGCATGACCAGCCACACAAGATTGCTTGCAAGGATGGAGGGAAGGAGACTGCCGCATATATTAGTTGTGTGTGAGAGAGAGGATGGGATACAACTGGTACTAATAAACAAACAAATAGCCACAAGCAACATTCAGTGAGTCACTGACCTGAACCAGGTTCTTCACTAGATGTGCTCGTGTAGTTAAAATCAGTTAAAATGTGCTTGTGTAGTTAAAAAGCAAACTTGTCACCTGAAAGGCTAAGCCCTCTGTGTGTCCTCATGGGACATCTTTCAAAAACAATTAGCCCCAGAGTCATAAGTAGATAGAAGGACTGCAGCGGTTTAGTGGTTAAGATGCTAAACTTGATGATTGGACAGTCGGCAGGTCAGCAGTTCAATACCCGAGTACTGCAGGATGGAATGAGCGCCCATCTCTGTCCCAGCTCCTGCCAACCTAGCAGCTCAAAAGCAAGAAATTGCAAGTGGATAAATAGGTACCACTTTGGTGAGAAGGTAAACAGCGTTACCGGTGCACTCTGGTGTCTAGTCATGTCTGCCACATGACCATGGAAACATCTGCAGGAGGCTCTTTGGCTATAAACAGAAATGAGCACTGAACCCTAAAGTTGGATACGACTAGCTTTTGAGCAAGGGCAACCTTTACCATGTGTAGATGTAGAGGAGAGCTGGTGGAAAGCACCATAATAATTAAGGTGCATTTTCCCTAGTAAGAGTGGAAGCCACTACTGCTGATCAGATTTAAAGCTTCCAAGGCACTGACAGATGGCTGGGTCGGGGCAATAATTAATTCATCAATATGGGAGGAGGTGTTCCCTGCAGCATTAAAACATGCCTTGGTGCACCCCCTCCTAAAAAAGCCCTCCCTCGAGCCAGCAATTCCAGCTAATTATAGGCTGGTCTCCAACCTTCCATTTTTGGGGAAGGTATTGAAGAAGGCAGTGGTGCGGCAATTGCAGGGAGTTCTGGAAGAAGTGGATTTTCTGGACCCTTTTAAGTCATGGTTCAGGCCCGGTCATGGTACTGATATGGCATTGGTCACACTGCTGGACGATCTCTGGTGGGAGCGAGATGGAGGCCATCCGTCCATTCTTGCTCTCCTTGACCTCTCAGCGGCTTTTGATACCGTTAACTACGGTATCCTTCTGGAATGGCTCAAGGGACTGGGGATCCAGGGCTCTGTGTGGTCCTGGTTCTCCTCATTCCTGAAGGGCCGTACCCAGTCGGTGTGGTTGGAGAGTGAGACGTCCTGCCCTAGGTTACTTCAATATGGGGTGGTGCAGGGCCCGGTCTTGTCTCCTCTCCTATTTAATATCTACATGAAGCCGTTGGGTGAGATCATCTGTTCCCACAGAGCGCGGTACCATCAGTACACGGATGACACCCATGTACATCTCATCTCGTGGTGATCCCAGTGATGCTGTCAAAGTCCTGTCTGAGTGCTTTTGGGATTGGGATGAGGGACAATGGATTACAACTGAACCCTGACAAGACCGAGTGGCTATGGATCAGGGGCCCTGTGTTATCTCGGGAGTTGCCATCCTTAGATCTGGATGGGGCGAGTTTGCCCCAGACAGATCTGGTACACAACTTGGGGGTCCTCCTGGACTCTTGACTGCTGCTTGAAGATCAGGTGGCAGCCATGGCCAGGAGGGCCTTTGCCCAGCTTCGGGTGATTTGCCAGTTGTGTCTGCTCCTAGACCGGGACTCCTTACTCACGGTCACTCACACTTTGGTCACCTCTAGACTAGATTATTGTAATACACTCTACATAAGGCTGCCCTTAACGACCATTCGGAGGCTGCAGTTGGTCCAAAATGTGGCTGCTCTGGTGGTGTTGGGGTGTGGGTGTTATGCTCATGCCTCACCACTGCTTCAGGAGCTGTACTGGTTACCAATTTGCCTCTGGGTGCAATTCAAGTTGCTGGTTTTGACCTTTAAAGCCCTATATGGTAGTGGGCTAGGATACCTAAGAGACCGCATCGTCCCAAGATCTTCTACCCATCCAACCAGAGTGGACCGGAGGGGCTCTCTACTTGTACCATCTGCTAGAGAGGCTCGCCTCTCTAGCAGAAGAAGGAGGGCCTTCTCTGTGTCCGCTCCGGCCCTTTGGAACCTCCTGCCAGTGGAACTAAGGCTGCAGACGGAACTGCTGCCCTTCAGAAAAGATCTGAAAACATGGCTGGTGGGGCAGGTGTGGTGCGTTGGTGGAGGAGTAACCCCCACCTGCTGGCTGGTTAAGTAAGACTCATCCTCTCTCTTTTAGCATGCACGGGTGAGTTTTAATGGGGTTTTAATGGAGTTTATTGTTTTTAATGGGGTTTTATCTGTAACAGTGGAAGCTACTACTGCTGATCAGATTTAAAGGTTCCATGTAGATGATAATAAATACACTGACAGCTTGCAGTTTCAGTCTGGGGATGCTGACTCTGTTTTGGAGGTCCCCCCTCCCCTATTCATTTAATGCATAGGCGATTAGGACATGCTAGTTTCAATACTATAAGAAAGACTTTAGCTCTGTTGAATAATGAGAAAGTGTCACAGTATAAAGAATTTCTTGATTGCCCAGTTTGTAAACAGGTAAAAACAAAAGCAGCTGCAGTGGCAAAAAGAAAATAATAGAGTTACTGATAAAAACTAACCCCATCCCCACCCCACCCCCCACCCCCGATGCTTTCCATGACTGTGGAAGAGATATTATGGAGAGCGGACCAATAAGAAATTGCAGGTGTTCACCTGTAGAGCAAGAACAATTAAGCTTTCTCGCTTCTTTAAGTTACTGAATATACAAGCATTTATTCTGCTTTGGCTATGTTGCAAAATTCATGATTTTGCAGTGAAACAAGCAGAAAAACGGTGGCCTAAAGCAAATTGAACTAGTTCCCAACTATATATGCATTTTCATCAGGCCATTAGAATTTAAGAAATAATATAAAGGTTATAGCAGAATGCATTTTGTCAGGGCTCGAAATATTATAAAATAATAAGCAAACTTTGCAAGATACTTCTTTGGGTGAGATCAGGGGTTCTCAATGTTTCTCAGCCATAGCCCAGACCACATCCCCTCAGGCAGCTGAGTGGTCCAGACTGGTGGTCGTCCCCCCCTGTAAATGATGCTGTAAAATGCACCTGCTGATGTCATAAATGCATTTACAATGGCCGTGGATTCATTTACGGCTGTAGTAAAAGCATTTATGATGGCCATAAATAGGTCCACGGTTGATTCTGCTGGTGGCGGTTGTGGGGTGTGTGGCTGTAACAAGGTTGGGGGTGGATTATTTGGTGCCATGGGCCAGTTCTGGCCTGCGGGCCATAGGTTGCGAACCCCAGGGTTAGATAGTTGGCAAGACAAAAATAGAAAAAATATATAGAAAAGCTACAGCAGAATAACGAACAAAATCCAAGAGCAAGTTGTCAATAGAGCAGGCCAGTTTTGAAGCCATGGAACTTACAGAGGAGTTGACTCACCAACTTCTCACTGATTCAATGGGTCTACTTCAGTTGCAAAATTATGCTGGATTTCAACCCCTGTGTCATTTTAAGAATTGTTTTGCAATGAAAATAGGAAACAGTAATTCGTGACTTATGAGAGAGCACATGTGGGATGTGGTTATGAGATTTGTATGGAAGAGGATCTGGATTATGCTTGGACTTCTCAGATTGGTGCTTGGAACCATGAAGCCCAGCAACATTCTGAGGGCCACAGTTGCCCATTCTACCATTTGGAGTTGCGGGGGGGGGGAGGGGAAGGTGTGACCTTCCAGATGTTGATGGACTTCATTTTCCTGCTTTCGTGACCCACGTTCATGCTGGCTAGGGCTGGTGGGAGTTCTAATCCAAAAATATCTGAAGGGCCTTGCTTTTGTCATTCCTTAATTGTTGTTGATGTTATTCTTTTTGTTGTGCACCTTCAGGTTCCTTTCAACTTACAGTGACCTTAACATTTCAAGGTACATAGCACAACACGCACATAACACAACACAGTTTAGAGTCTTCTAGGTCAGTGGAGCCCTATCTTCAGGCCTTAGAGGTTGGAGAGGTAGTCCAAGAACCTCTTTTCTTTTCTAAGAAAAGAAATCTAACAAAATCTGGGAACAGAAAGGTTGGAACCATTGTGCTAGGCTACATTTTAGAAACCACCTCCATTCTTCTTTGGGAACCTGAATATATTGTCCAGAGGCTTTCTCATGACATTATACAACCTTTCATGGGGCTGTATTGTATTTTTATCACAGATGGGGTACACAGAAAGAGCCTCCTCGAATATTGTGTTATTTTTGAACCACAATCAGGCATATGCTGGTAACGGTAACCTTGTGTTGCTGGTTAATCTTTCTCATGCTATGTCAGGCAAAAGGAACTGCAGAATGGACTCGCCAAAAGTTGGCTTCATTTTGGCAGTTTCACATCTGGTTTAGACACAGAAGAAGAAGAAGAAATCTGCAGATTGTAGGTGAAAGCTGCAAAATCAGGTCTCTCCATCTGAAATCTGCAGTTGAACAGGCCCAGGATATTTCGGTCCACAGTGATGAGCTATATGCCCCCACAGTCTCTGCAGCAATTTGCACATTGTAGAATGTGCTCTACCCTTTGAAGAATAACCATAACATGACTTTTCCTTTGATGTCTTGATTCTGAGCATTCATATTTAGAATCAAAGTTTTGAAAGGTAGTATCACTCCATTGCCGACAGCTTTTCCCTTCCTTTTGATCTCTCATGCGTGTTTGTGTGCGTGTGTGTTTCTCCCAACACAATCCATAGGCTTGTAATGGTGACCTTGGCACTCCAGGTGTACTCGGACTACAATTCCCAGAAGCTTAAGTCTGTGTAAATTCACACAAATGCTCAGTAAACCCTGGGAATTGAAGTTCAAGAACATGTGCAGTAAACCCATTCATGTGGATTCACAGAGACTTGGGCTTCTGGGAACTGAAGTCCAAGAACACACTGAGTAAACCCATTTGTTTGGAGTCACAGCGACTTGGGCTTCTGGTCATTGAAGTTCAAGAACAGCTGAAGTGCCAAGGTTTGGCATGACTGCCGTAGGCCATCTTGCAGGGGGTGGGAATTCATTTATTGTTATTTTATATTATTTTTTATTTTTTCATTTATTTTAATGAAAGCAGCTTCCTTTTCAGGCCAGATGGCCCAAAACAGAAAATCACAGCTGGCTGGATTTTTTTTTCCCTTTTCCCCGAAAGAGGAAAAACAAAGACTGTGCTTTTACAAATTTCCTTTCTTCATCCATCTCATTTGCTTTATCCCTTTGAGCCGACCGCTGTGTCCCCATGTGAAAAAAGAAAGGAAAGGGTGGGGGAGAGAATAAGAGTTGTAAAGGTTACTTGGAGAAATGCCTACTTCTAAGGGCCGGAGGCATAGAACTGATTGATCGGAACATACTCCGAGTCCCTCGGTATTTGCTTCTACTTTTAAGTCTCAGAGGTTTTGAATTGGTTAATTATTTATACATTGCGCCTCGGTTTTTAGATTGGGGGCATGGGGGGGAGGTTTAGGGAGGTTTTCTTGGAAAGAAAACACTGCATTTGAGAGAGTTTTAGTCTACCCAAAACATAGTGGTCATTTTCTTTGCAATAATAATAATTTTGTGTCAGAAATTATTCTGAGTTGAAAGGATTTTTTGCTGGAGAAACTCCACTCAGGAGACGCCTGAATGAGGCTCCTTTCATGGCCCCAAGATGTTTTCCCACCACAGTGGTCCCTATTTATCTACTTGCAATGTATTGGTGGGCATGGAAGATCTGCATAGACAGGTGGAGAATTTCCAATGATGTATGAGGGTCTATGTGAGCTTCACCGACCCCACCTCCTAAGGAAATAATTCTATGAGGACTGGCCAGTTATTTTTCTATTCATAGCCATCTTTATTGAAGGAAAACAGTCAACCCAACTGCTACTTGCCATGCATTACTAGGGAGTATAAGGTTCTTGCCCCAACTGCTTGGGCACAGTATGTCTGATGTCTTCATGGGGGTTTTCATCTATCACACCTGGGACAGATGATTGGCACTCACTCCATTGCACAATACTCTGGTCTCAAACTGCTGATTTGCTGACATAGATAGATAGATAAATCTTTATTGTCATTGTCCTGCACAGAACAATGAGATTGGGGAACAACTCATCAAATTCTGCATCTTAACCACTAAGCCACCATGGCCCCTTACTCAATCACTCACTCACTCACTTATTTTCTGAACATCTAGGATATTTTCCTACTCTGGGCGGTGTACAACCATTAAAATATTTCAAATTTTACAAATACAACAAAGAGACAAAACCCACAACCCATAACTATAATAAATCAATAAATAATACATAATAAATGGTAAGCATTCAACATTCAACACTGGCAACATCTGAGGCATGGCCATATCACAAATTAACCAAACAACTACTTTGACGTACACAACATTTCACTGCAAACAATGGCCTTTTAAAAATGGGCTTTAAATAAATGGAGAGCTGGGATTACTCTATAAAAGGATTAGCGGGGGAAAGGAGAATACCAACGACACCATTGGAAGATTTGGTAGTAGAAGTAAGAAAAGGGAAAACGAAATTAAAAGGTTTAGTAAGTAAAATATATCAATTACTTATCCCGGGAGAAGAAGCCCAACACACACTTAAAAGGATTTGGGAGGAAGTCTTAAAAATTACTATTAAAGAAGAAAATTGGGGGGGGGGGGGAATGGGAAAATAGAATTACAGAAACTATGTCTATCAGAGAAAAAGAACATACCTGTAAAATACTGTGGAGATGTTATATCACACCAAAGAAAAGAAAATCCATCAAATGAATAATAATAAAAAACAGATAAGTGCTGGAGATGCAATGAAGAGATAGGTTCATATATACACATGTGGTGGGCATGTAAAATAACAAATAGATTTTGGAAAGGGATAGAGAAAGAATTAAATAATATATTAGGTACAATGATAATATTAGAACCAAAACATACCATTTTAGGAGAATTAGAAGAATTAAAAATGGAAAAGAGAAAGGAAGAGTTAATCCTAGTGCTATTGATAGTCGCAAGGCAATTAATAGCGCAAGAATGGAAGAGCAAAGAGGAATTGAACATGAAAAGATGGTATGCAGGAACCTGGCAGTTAGCACTGAATGAAAAATTAACGAGAAATGGGAAAGGATTTAAACCGGGCCCAGAAATGATCTAATTTTGGAAGTTGTAAATTAAGTTGTACCATTTGGAAATCATAGCAATCCCCAGTGAGCACATAGGTGAAAGGCCTTCAGCCTATAAGAAGTAAAAGACTACAAGGTTGGAAAGAAAAGAAGAAAGGCTGGAGACAAATGTTTATGTTTGTATAGATGTGGTAGAGTTGGGGGGTTTTATGTATATGTTTCCCTCTTACTTTTTTGTTTTGTTATGTTAATTTATTGTCTTGTTTGCATTAAATAAAAAAAATTTAAAATAGGCTTTAAGGTGTAGAAAAAGTTGGAGAAGGTTTTTTGTTTTTTGTTTTTTATGTCTTCATGGATGGATCAGCTCATCCTTTGGTCTTTTGGGTGTGGATGTTGTTTCTCAAAGAGAAAGGTCACTGGTTTCATGCAACATTTTGCAAGTTACAGGAAACTTGACAGGGATAATAAGATTATCTTGTTCTGCTTGCTGGCTAAAGACAAGAATTGTGTAAGATTTGAAAATTTCTTTCCTAGACCTCTAGTCCCAACAGGTTAGCCTAAATCACCATGAGCAAAGAACTAAAAGAAAATTCACCACCGTCCTAGACCAATATCTGTATTTTCCCCCTTAAACTGTGTCCCACTGTATGCCTCATGGAGTTCACCAACAAGATGTTAATACAACTATTCTCTGTTGTTTGTTTGGGGTAGGGTTGTGGTTCTCCATGCTTCTTGGCCCATAAATTTCTATGAAATTTTCTGATTTTTTTCCTTTTTCTTTTCTCCTGTGGGATTTACTGCCTAACAACATATCCTCCACCTGCTTCTTGGGAAATTATGTGAAAGTTTCCATATGAGTGTATATATTTATATCAAGCTCTTTCCCTGGCTAACACAACATTTTGAAACTGACAAGGTTTTACATACATTTGCAGGAATATCAAGTTTACAAGTTTTCCAAAGTTCTTCATCAGGCTAGGTCAGAGATCTGCAAATTTGGCTCTCCAGATGTTCTTGGACTTCAATTCCCAGAAGCTTTGATCAGCAGGTGTGCTGACTTGGGCTTCTGGGAATTGAAGTCAAAGAACACCTGGAGAACCAAACTTGCAGACCCCTGGCCTACATGGATGGTTTAGTTTTGAGATCCTCAGCTAACCACCATTTCTCATGTGGAAAATTGCTAAAACTTTGGTGGGTGTGTAGTTTGTTAGTTGATACCTAGCAAGGCAATTGGTGTGTCCTGATGGCTCAAAACATAAGACAATGACTTAACTGTAATCCATATTTACCACCTAATGGATGAAATCCAGTAGCAAATCACTGCTGGAGTAAGCCAATTGAATCAATGGAAATTGCAGGGGAAATACCTCATAAAAATTGCCACCCATTCAATGGATCTACTTTAGTTCTATCTTACCACTAGATTTCAGCCACAATTTTCTAGTTTGTCTAAAATTTCATATTTAGTGAACAGGGGATTTGGAAAGGGAGATCATAATACATCCTTAGACTTGGGCCAGGTATTTTGGCTAAATTGTTAGATCTTGGAACTGTTTGGAGTAAGAAAGTTCATGAAAATGAACAGTTCTTCCATAGTTTATGAAGCCCCCTCCTGGGATGTTTCAAAACAAAATTAAGAAGAGATTTCCCCCAAAGATTTGAACTCTTTCCCTTCCCTGCCTATCAGAGCCCAAAATATCCACTTCTTAGAGAGAGTTGGAAGAAAACAAACAATGAGAGAACGCTTGCCGCTTTGTTCACCATTACGAAAAATATCTCTTCAGTGATGTTAAATAGCCAGCCAGTCTGCTCTGACAGATGTGCAGCAGTAGGCAGCTGGAAGCAGAAAAATCCAGCTGCAGACACTAAATATTCCACTTTAGGCACATCTGCATGAAATACCAGGGATTAAAAGACCAAAAGAGATTTAGATTTGGGATGCTACCGCTTCTGCAGTTATCTCACAGAATACCAACCACCCAAGGCCACCATGATATTATTCTGATTTCCTTATATTGGACCTGAGAAGCTGAACATATTTAATGGGGCTACACTGGGCTTTGATAAGGCTCCAGGCATTAATTAGTAACCAGGAAGGACAACATGTAGATTCAGGTATGTGCTGCTCTTCTCGTGATTGTAACAATACATGCCCATGTTTTGGCTTCTCTTAGGATGTAAATCCTGACCTATTTCAGTGGTGAATGAGGCTGATGGGTTGCCAGGCTCAAAGCAAACGTGTATTTCTAGGAGTGGATTTTGGGCAGGACATTTCAGTGGAAACTGCAGCACCAGAAATTTCAGGAATTACTGCCTCCATGCAGGGACTTGTCAAACTATTAATACTGGAAGGGGGCCTGTGTCTTTTTCATGAACCAGCCAGTTGTGTTGTGCTTATAGTGTGGTCATGCTAACAAACCTCAGCTTTGCCCAAAATATAGTTTGTATGAATTGTGGATATAAAACCCATTGGGATCTTGGTCTAGTGCAGGAAATAAAATGTCTCCAGGGCTGGTGGTTCAGGGTGTTGGAGAATCTTCAGACATATTGCCTCAATTAAAATCTTACTTCTTTGGGTCATGATGGGGGCATGATAATGTATTTATTTATTGTATGATGAACTTTAGTTATCTACATTAATGTTGATCTATACAGTAAGCACAAATTATCCATCACAAGTTCCTAGCTAGAGTTCCACGTCCAGGTCTGAAAGCCATTGAAGAGCTTCATCTGTGACATTTTGCAAGTCCTCCAATGTGCCTCCAAATGCATATAAAGGACACCTAAATATAGTGTGGTCCATGGCTTGGTCTTCTTCACAGTCACATTGGGGAGAAGACTTCCATCCCCATGTGAATAGAGTGGCTCATCATCTACCACTCACCCTGTTCAGCATCCTCCATTGCCATCTTGGAAGGGAACATCAGCTGGCCATTCGCAGGGATTCTTGATGATGTGATGATGGGGAATCGGAGGTAGATGTTGCCAGAGTTCCATCCTGGCATATGAGATATTAAAATGGTTATTCTGAAGGTTGATTGCAGTGCGCCAAGCATGGTGTCTAGATTTTAATTGACAGAGCTGAGGGAACAGTTATATTGGCATGGATTGGGAGGAGAGGATTGTTTACTATTTTTATCCATAGGTTTAATAATGCCAGTGATCTTCTTACTGGTGGGGGTGGAATATGGCTCAAGACAGGGAGTCAGTGGGTGTTTGTTGGTTGAATACAGCCTGGTTGAATACAGTCTTGAGACCAAACTGCCACGTGCAACCTCCCGGTCTAAAGCTACATAGAAGAAGATGATGATAATGTAAAAGAAGTGCCTGCAGTAGGAATATAGTGTGTAGCTTTTCTTGATCCTCTGAGATCACGATGCAGTCTTGCTTCACATCCCTCTGGGAGCCAAATGTTCTCCAAAAATGTCACAGACTCTTTGGAGATCCCTGGCAAAGGAGGTTGACCTTCTCCTTCCTCTGCATATTTCCTCTGTGGTGGAAAACCTATTTTATATCAAAGAGCCCTGCCTGGCTATTGATTGGAAACTCACTAACTGAATTTTGTTGATGTATTTTTTAAATTTGATTTGATTTTTACCACAGCATTTTGAACTGAATTTATTATTGGTCTTTGTTCTGTGCCTTTACTTTTCTGTTGTGGTCCTAAGTGTAGTTGAACTAAAAGGGAATAGAAGATTTGTCTACATTATTGTTCCATGTTTTTAAAAGTGGCTTATTCCCACAGTAGAATACTGCTTCTGTTAATAGTTATATTTCATTATTATTACCATGTAATTTAATTAATTAATGTTATGATTATGGTTTTGTTGGTGATTACTTTGCTGATTATTTTTTGTTGGTTGTATTACGTAGTTTGTTTATTTTTATTTATGCCTTGCATTTTTTTTTTCTAAGTTGTAAACCACCCAGAGTAGTTTTATACTAGATAAATGTTAGAAAGGAAGGAAGGGGAAACATCAGCAGTAGTTTTTAAAAAGACACATTGGTACCTATGGTTCACTTTTTGTTTTGGATTTTCATGGCAAACTGAGGTGTCCTATAACACTATCTGCACATGAGTGTCTGCACAACCGATCTATGTTGCATACACTTTTATGTCTGCAGTCACATTGATGTCTAGCTAGTTTTCTGTATGAACAACCAGTCATGTAGAAGTCCCACATACACAATTTCCTCAGTTCTTTCTGTTTCTGAGGACCAGTCACTACATAAAGCAATTACACAAAAACAAGACTAATTCCTGCATAACATTTCTACCTGCCCTTATCCTGTGAGCAGTTCCATGATGAATACTTTAGGTTTAGCAGAGAACATAGGGGCTAAAATCTTGTTGTGTTACTATGAAAAGGGACTAAATTTTGGGCTGTGAGTCACCTCAAGAAAAAGAAAAACCTCCATAAAAGTTACATGTCGTGTGTCAGGTTGTGCAGTGTGTCAGGTTGTGCAATTCTGTATGCAACAGATACTCCTTAACTTGAGATAAATCTCCTTCAAAAATTACAGGATTTTGGCTCTGGGTTGCTGCCCTGCTGAAAGTTATGGCCAACTGAAATGTTTGATAAAGACTCTCCTATGACGATTACTACTGCCTTCAAGAGGAAAGGACAGGAGGGGAAATGCCTTCAAATCTTAGTCATCCCCAAGGCTATTGACCTTTTCTTTGTTATTGAAAATGTTGCTTACAGACAGAAAAAGCAACCCTTCAGAAGGCAGAAAGTTTTCTCGCCACAACCTGCGATTCATGTATCTGCATGGCTATAAGCTTTGGGAAGGTTATGTCTGAGTAGACCAAAGGGTACGTGTAGAAAGATGTTGGTCAGAAAAGGCTACATGTGCATGAAGTGTGATCCAGGTAGCAACTCTCTGTCACGTGAAACTTATTTGCCCTCCTGGCCTACCTGTTCTTAGTTCTGGACATTGCGATGGAAACCAAGGGTGGCAGCAGCTCTTTCCATGGTCCTTTATGCAAACTCAGCTTCCCATTTCCTTTGGAGTCAATCTGCAGGAGGTGACCTGCCCTTCCTTGCTTTAATGAATCCATCTGAGCAAAACCAGTTGGGATTCTCCATGGTTGTTGGTCACTGGCCAGGCCTGGTTAATATGCAGATATCTGGAGGCTGTTGTGATCAGCCGGAGAGGAGCTGACAACCTCACACCTAGGGCTTTGAGCAGAGACTAGTGCGTGTCTTTTCAAATGGGCTTCCGCACGCTGGCTGCCAAGTTGGCTAATTTTGTCTGGTGAGCTGTGACCATGTTTTCTCCTGCTGGTTTGGAAATGGATCAGAGAGGCCGTGTGTGCTCTCAGCATCCAGGTATGTCAGCTGCCTTGGCAGAGGAAGAGGGAAGAGGTGGGCAGACAAATAAACAGTTTATTTACTCTCTTGTGGGCAACCTATGCATGAACAGTCTTCCAAATGCACTACCGAAGGCATTACGGCCCAATTTCTTCCTTAGTTTTCAAATTTCCTGGTGTCACGTTCTTCACTTTCTGTTCGGCCACACATTAAATCCTTATGTACTAGGTCTTCTTTTAATACCTCAGTTGAATGAAGGGTGTTTCCAGTGTCTGAAGCATCCAAGTTACATGTACCTGTCTTCCTCTTTCTGAACCCCCAAATGCATTTATCCTTCTACACTCAGCCTTCCTTAGGGTCCAGCTCTCACAGCCATACATTCCTACTGGGAAGATCATTGCTTTAACTATGGATTTTTCTTGGCAGGGTGAGGTCTCTACTCTCTATTATGATGCCTAGGTTTCCCATGGCTTGCCTCCTAAGGAGTAAATGCCATTTTATTTCATAGCTGTAGTCCCTGTCTGCAGTGATCTTGAATCCCAAGAAAGTTAATTCTGTCATGTATCATACCACCTCACAGTCTTCTCTTTTCTAAGCATGCCTTGATCTAGTCCAGGGGTCCTCAAACTTGGCTCTCCAGATGTTCTTGGACTCCAATTCCCAGAAGCCCTGCTCAGAAGGTATGCTGACTCAGGCTTTTGGTAATTGAAGTCCAAGAACACCTGGGGAGCCAAGTTTGAGTACCCCTGGAGTCTTTTGAGGCAAGCCAGGAGCATTGGGCAACAGCCAAAGGCCGGGGTGCCTTTGAAGGAAGAACAGTTCTGAAAGAACTGGTGGTTGTGGCCACCAGGTTTACTCAATTTAGTTGCAGTAAAGGTAAAGGTCTCCCATGCTCGAAATCCAGTTGTGTCTAACTCTAGGGGTTACTGCTCATCTCTATTTACAGCCAAAGAGCCAGTGCTGTCTGTATCTGCAGATGTTTCCATGGTCATGTGGCAGGCATGACTAAATGCAAAAGCACACAGAATGTTGTTACCTTTCTCTACTTGCAATTTATCTACTTGCAATTTCTTGCTTTCGAACTACTAGGTTGACAGGAGCTGGGACAGACAATGGGAGTTCGCTCCATCATGGAGCTCTCGGGTCTCAAACTGCTGCCCTGTCAACCTTCTAATTGTGATATTCAGCATCTTAGCTGCTAAGCTACTGTGGTTCTTTTGAGATGCTGCAAATACCACAGTTGGGCACTGTAGTGGGGCAGCTTCCTTCCCACTTGTGATTAGTAGAGAGAAGGAATATATTTGTGGAACAGAGCAAGTCTGAAGACAAGACAGGTCCTCTGGTCTCTGCTGGTGTAAGGCGCCTTCATATGTTTCTGAGGCCATTTAAAACAAAAACAGCATCATCATCATCTCCTGACAGGGCCATTATTCTCACTTCCCTAACAGAGAGGCGAGATAGCAATAGCTGGACCAGCCATCCTCAGAAGGACGTCAGCAACGCCAGAGCTACAGAAATGCCATAGAGGGAGGGAGGGAGGGAGGGAGGCCCCAGCCTCTGTGTTCCAGCTCATTTCTGAGTACCTGATGCCTTCTCGGATGCTGAGATTGTGTGCCTTTCTGGGAGCCAAGCTATAATAGCCTAGTCTCTGATAAATAGCAGGGCCTGGTGTGCTTCATCAAAGAGTCTCTTTACTATAATAATTGTAGATGGTGACTTGCGGCTATACATCTTGGCTGGCATGTGGCGATAACATAAATAGATTTGTTGTATTGTTTTGTCTGGATGTGTGCGTTTTGTGCAAGCAGGTTCTCTCTCTCTCTCTATTACAGGCAAAGGGGGAGCATAGATATTCCCCCCTCCCCCAATTTTATTAATCTATGTCTCTGTTCAGTAGGTGGACAATCAGAACCCAGACTTAGAGTTGGCTTCATGTAAAAGGTGGGCAGATGGCATCATTGCTGAACCCTCCATAGACTTGATCCTGGGTGCAACATCAAACTGACAGCTACATCTGTTCTTTTTAATGGGGAGATTTGGGAAAGGCTTGAAAACATTGGGGAAGGGAAAAAATTTACCAAAATGCACGGATCTTGAGAAAAATTGTGGATTTGCAGATTTTGCTTTCTTAGGATCTAAAATCACTGCAGATGGTGATTGCAGCCATGAAATAAAAAGACGACTGATTATGGGGAGACAAGCGATGAGAAACCTGGGGAACATAGTGAAAAGCAGAGACATCACCTTGAAAACAAAAATTAGAATAGTCAAAGCAATGGTATTCCAGTGGTAATGTATGGATGTGAGAGCTGGACAATTAGGAAAGCTGAACGCAGAAGAATAGATGCCTTTGAAATGTGGTGTTGGAGGAGAGTTTTGAGGGTACCCTGGACAGCGAGGAGAACAAATAGGTCAATATTAGAAGAAACCAACCCTGACTGCTCATTGGAAGGTCAAATAGTAAAGATGAAGTAATTTGAACATCAAATGAAAAGGGAGGATTCACTTGAGAAGGCCTTGATGCTGGGAATGGTGGAGGGTAAAAGAAGAAGGGGCGGCCAAAGATGAGATGGCTAGATGGTATTGTAGACACAATGGACACAGATTTGGGCAGGCTGAGGAGGATGGTGGACGATAGGGGTGCCTGGAGGTCAATGGTGCACAGGGTCGCAAAGGGTTGGAATCGACTGTGCGACTGAACAACAACAAAAACTCACTATGAGAAAATATGTGCCCCAGAATTAACACATCCATGAGGTTTATGAGACTTTTCTGAGAAACAAATTGAACAAAATTGGTGTCCACATTTGCAAATATAGATGGGTAAAATATGCATCATGGGAGAGGGGGGAAACATACACAAAAACATATTCTGGTCAACTAACATAATATTTCCCATTGACTCTGCAAACTCATCTATTTCGGTGGCTGTCAATAAACAAGAAAAACAAGAAACAAACAAAGAGAACATAAATCCCTGACATCTATTCTCCAAAAGGTAGCAGCCAATATCTGAGAGATCTCAATGGTTTTTTTTCCCATTCATGTCCCAGACAAACTGTAAACCTTCTTGGCTTTGAACGTTGGCCAAACTTTAATGAAGTTTGAATGAGATGCCAATGAAACAGTTTATTTCAGTCCCATGGTCCAAAGACTGTGGCAGTCATTCACTATAATAATAATTTCATGTCAGAGATTACTCTGGGTTGAAAGGATCTTTAGACGACTCCCCAATGAGGCTCCTTTCATGTCCCCAAGTGGAGCTCTCGGGTATCAAAACCCAACCTTCCAGTCTCCAGCTCAAAGCCTTAACCACTAAGCCTCCAGGGTAGTGACTTAGGCAGACCAAATTGATGCACCAGTCTCCATGAGCACTGATGTTCTTGTTTGTCACTGTCAAGTGGCTAGAACTACCATTAACAGAAGATACTTTCCTTGTCATCTCGACTCCACAGGAAGTTCTGCTCTCTTCCTGGGAGTCACTGTTAATTGCTTACCAAAGACTGACAAGACAGAAATCTTCCCATTATGTAGAAATTTATAAGGAACACAATTAAATTCAGTGCATACATGGACTCTCTCGCTCTCTTCCCCAGCTTACCAGAGGAACTTATAAAAGGTGCAGTTGTTTCTGGAGTCTAACTTCAATCCGATTGGTCATAATGGTTGGCCAACTCTTGTAGTCCAGAATGGTAACTCTTTTAACCTCTGCCTAGCAGGAGGGGACAGATCTACTTCAAAATTTGTGAGGAGATTGTGGACATCTTTCTACAGGAAAACAATGCTACTCTGATGTCCTGATATGTGTACTAGGACCCAAAGAAATATTGACATCTACTTTCCCCTCTATGCATGAAAAACAGCATATTGATACTGTTTACTTGAAATGAAAATGGAAGCATAAGGTCTACCCCAACCTTCTCTCTGAAGGAGATTTGGGGTATAAACATCATTGGAGACTTAAAGAGACTTAAAGGCCTTGCAGACAATTATTTGAAAATAAAACCTGATTAATGTTGAAAGCCCTTCTTAAATTAACCCATTTTTAATTAATTGATGAATGGTGGAGAATGGTGGGGGGATTTCTCAGGGTGTGTGCGCGCGCACGTACATGGGGAATCTCAATGATGGCAGGAACAGGGGGGCAACATCTGATTTAAAATTATGTACGGAAGTGCATAATCAATGCTTTAAAGAATCACTGTGCCAAGAAGTTTCCAGAGTTATAAATTTCCTTCAAAATATGGCTTGTACATCCCACATACCTTGTTTTAAGACAAAAGTGTAATTACCTCTTTTTTCAAAAAAAAAAAACTACTGCTGAATTTTTCCCTCCCTCCCTCCCTTTCTACTTTGGCAGGAAAGGTAACAGCATTCTGTGTGGTCATGCATCAAGTCATGACCATAGAAGCATCAGTAGACACATATTTGCATCTTTGGCTGCACACACAGATGAGCACTAGAACTGGACACGACTAGCTTTCAAGCAAGGAAGAACTTTACCTTTGCTTCCCAAATCACTGCCCAACACTCTGACTGCTGATCAATGGTAGCTCTGTTGAGTTTTATTAATCTGTGGCTGTCTTTAACATAGCCCCGAAATGCCAGAAAGAAACATGTACGGTATGCTGACTTGCATACGAGACAGGGCAAGCGAACATTCACACATGAGCGCGCACACTGCCTAGCTCTTTAGGGCTTTCTGCAGTGGCTCTGGGAGTTGAGCAAGATGTCTGCCGTTGCTTGGGGAAAACAGAATAATGTCATGGATCCACTGCAGAGAACACCAGCTTGACTTAGTCCAAGAGTGGAAACAGTTTAAGGAATAGAAGTGGTTTATTTAACTCATTCCTTTTGCCCACTTTGCTTCATATTCATGAGTTCAAGGGCTCACTCTTTCTCTCTGTTGGCCCTCCTTATCCAAAGCTTCAGGTGTTCAGAATCCACAAGTTCCCTGTTTATTCACAAGATCAAAAAGACCGATAGGAAAACAGACCCTGTTTTCTGCCTACAGAGGATCTTAGTATTTGGATTTCTGATTTATTTATTTCTTTATCCTCCTTTTTCCGGATTGCCATGGAAGGGGCTGGTGAAGCCTCCAAATGCACAGGAAGATACCTTCGCACTCCTCCAATGGCGCCATTTTTAATTCCAATGGTTGCACGCTGCCATGGTTTTCTGTTGGCCCCCAAATAGCAGGTTCAAACACAGGCTTGGAGGGGGGGAGAGGAAAAGAGAAATGCAAATCATTTGCCAGCCCTTCTTTTCTTCCCTTTCTTCCAAAGCAGGGAGTATTTTAGTCCCTGCTAATGCAGCTGGATGCGGCCCTCCCACAGAGAACTCCGACTAAAGGGCCATTTAGAAACAATTTGGCTGATCCATCCTGCACTTAATTCTCAAGCTGCCTTTTTCCTTTGCTTCTTTTTTCATGGCGGTGTTTAGTCCCCACCGCCCCGCTTCCTCCCGAAGAAATTCTGATGGATGAATCTTAAATTCAGAGATTCAGCTGCGAGTGCTCATATCGGATGCTAATGTATAGCTTAGCCCACCGCAGGGGCCCTTCGCATCCAGTGGGTGCTTATCTAAGCATTAGAGGACGCGTGTTTTTGTACACCCCGGCTGATGCTTAGCTGTAGATTATGTACGAAGACTGAGACATTTCCCCCCAGTCAGCCACAAGGAACTTTTTGGGAGTCAAAGCCGCCACAAGCCGCATAAGACAAAAGCCTTGGGTTTAACTGTGCCAGAATACACCGTCCGGGAGAAACACCGGTGTCCTTTTTCTTTTGTGGATTTCAAAGCACCACAAGATAGTCACATACCTCTTGAGGGAGGTTTGCGGGTACAAGGGCTCAGCTAGGAGAGCGGCCAGTCTTGGAGTGTTGACTGAAGTTTCTGGGAATTGCTATCATTTTCTGGATCTCTGAGTGGGGATATACATCTTCTGATAAGTGTCCGTAAGTGAGGGAGGCTTCTCATTTTTGGGGTGCAAAGTGGCCATAAAAGTTCTCCACCATCCCTCCAAAGTGACCATTGGAGTTGAAAAGGAAAAACCAGTAGTAGTGGTGGAGGATATTAAATTCTTCCATGTCTAGGTATGATGTGGCACTGCCAAAATGAAGGCACCTTTTGGTGAGTTCATTCTGCAGTTCCTTTCGGGCTGACTGAGTGTGCGAAAGATTGGCTGGCAACAAAAGGTTGCCATTATCAAGGTATGCCCAATTGTGGTTCAAAAATACTACAATCTTCAAGGAGGCTCTTTCTCAGTACTACTACACTATGGTACCCAGTACTACTACATGGAGTAGGTGAAACACTAAATCCTTATAGAGGGAAGACTGTCTTTGTCATGTCCTCAGTCACTTTTGTTTGTAGGAAAACATGCAGTTCTATTTTTCCACCCATTTAAATAGATGGGTCTACTCAAGTCTTGTCTCACACTGAAAATTTTGTCCCACAATCTCTCTCTCCCTCTCCTTCTCTCTCTTTCATTTTTATGCACAATATCCCAGTCACTGAAGATGTGCCACAACTTCCTCCCTCCCCTCCCCCGTTGACTTATTGGCCAGCAGTAAACACATGATAAATTCCATGCATAAAACATGCCAATGTCCACAAACCCAGTGGATCCACACACACACACACACACACACACACACACACACACACACACACACACCGGGACCAATAAAAAAAATGGAAAGCTGTTCATTAGAGAGGTTGTTTGGAGAGGGGCTTTATGGTTGAGACACTGAGATCAGCAACAAGAATGTCAGCAGTTCAAGACCCAAGTGCAATGCGAAAGAGTGAGTTCCTGTCATCTGTCCCAGCTCCTGCCAACCTAGCGGGTCAAAAGCAAGAAATGTCAACTAGAGAAACAAGTACCCCTTCAGTGGGAAAAGTAACAGCGTTCCGTGTGCTCCTGCATCTAATCATGCCTGCCACATGACCATGAAACCATCTGCAGATGCAGACAATGCTGTCTCTTGGGCTGTAAATGGAGATTAGCACTGCCCACTAGATTCAGACATGACTGGATTCTGAACAAAGGAGACCTTTGCTTTTACCTATAATTTGGAGAGATGAATGGGAAAAGATGTGCCCTCCTTAACTCTGAAATATTTTTTCCCTTTCTCATGACCTCTCCTTTTCCCCAAATATCCCAATATGATGGGATCACCGGTCACAATTCAAGGGGACCCTCAAATGCTCCAAGAATTTCCTGCTCCGTTAAAATAGGTGGCTAAATCACCCCTTTTTTGGGGTTGTGAGTTTGATCCTTACTGGGATCAAAGTTGATTCAGCCTATTCCATCCTTTAGAGGTTGGTAAAATGAGGACCCAGCATGTTGGGGGAAACATGTAAATTATTTATTTATTTTATTTTCGGTATTTCTATCCCGCCTTACTCATCACGAGATGACTCAAGGCTGCCAGGTGAACCGTCCAGAGAGTGCACTAAGTCTTATTGGGCAACATAGAAGTTTAATTATTATTGCTATATCCTGTTAAATATAACAATGTTCTAATTATGGGCTATCTAATATGTCTATTTCTGCCCTTAGGCTATTAAGTTCTTCTTCATGGCTTCTGTGAATCCACATGAATGGGTTTACTGTGTGTACACAAAATAAGCCTATTCATGTGGATTCACAGAGACCACAAAGAAGAACGACAGTTACAGGTATGCAATCTGTTATTATAGAGCCCTGGTGGTGCAGGGGTTAAACTGCTGTACTGCAGCCAGAACATTGTGAGTTTGATCCTGACCAATTGCTGTTGGTTTTTTTTAAAAAAACTTAATTCATGGTAACTTACTCTGCTTTGGTTTATGGCAACTTTAGGGACTGCAGTGGCTCAAGTGACTAAGACACTGACTGGGAAGCGGAAGGTCAGCATTTTGATTTCCGAGTACTGCAGGACGGAAATGAGCTCCCGTCTTCGTCCCAGCTCCTGCCAACCTAGCAGTTCGAAAGCAAGAAATTGCAAGTAGATAAATAGGGACCACTTCAGTGGGAAGGTAACAGTGTTCCGTACGCTCCGGTGACTAATCATGCCTGCCACATGACCACGGAAATGTCTGCAGAAGCAGACAGCGCTGGCTCTTCGGCTTAGAAACAGAGATGAGCACTGCACCCTAGAGTCGGATACCCTAGAGTCTAGCAAGGGAAACCTATGTCATTGGAGTCAGAGAAGAAGTACAAAACAGAGCACAGTGGATTACATAAAAAATAAAGCATATCTTAAGTGTTGTATGTCTGCTTTTAATGGCACCCAGGACAGAGTATTTCTTTTGTGTTGTTTGTACCTCTGTGCTCAAATCATGAAAATGCGTCACCGGATCGGGTAGCATTTCTAACAGGCTTAGCGACTGCCGTAATAAGTGCCTGCTTCTATAGTCTGAGCAGAGCCTTATGGCATGAAACAGACTTTCTGTAATAAAGTACAGGAATGTCTTTTGTGAGATTGAACATTCTATTAAACCATGTAAATTTTTAAACAAGGGAACTGTTCTGGTCACTTTCCTGACGCACAGCGCTTTAGAAGTCAACACAGGGCACATGACTGTGGGTTAAGTTAATTTAGCATCCAGAGCACACAGAAAGCAATACATAATAGTGGCAGAAAGGACAGGATGGCTAACCACATAAGAACATAAGAACAGCCTTGCTGGAAGAGGCCACAGGAGCCCATGATCCAGTCCACCATTCTGTCTCACACAGTGGCTCACCATGTGCTTCAGGGTATTCCCAAGGAGATGCCTTCACCTGCTTAGGATTCCCTGGAAATGGCATTGAGAGATATCCTGCCTATCTCTCCAACCCGGAGGTTGTCCTTAAGTATCCATATAGTTATAGCCATGGATACCCTTGTCCTCCTTGAACTTGTCTAACCCTCTCTTAAAGCTTTCAAGACTGACAGCTGTCACCACTTCTTCTGGCAGGGAGTTCCATAGACCAGTGATCCTCTGGGTGAAAAAGTACTTTCTCTTATTTGTGTGAGAACTAGTACCCAAAAGTTTCATGGAGTGGCCCCTAGTTCTAGTGTTTTTCCTTATCTACTTTGTCCACACCGTGC
This sequence comes from Bradypodion ventrale, assembly GCA_035047345.1. Lineage (NCBI taxonomy): Eukaryota > Metazoa > Chordata > Lepidosauria > Squamata > Chamaeleonidae > Bradypodion > Bradypodion ventrale. Next base: position 5,452,314 of record JAWDJE010000002.1, on the reverse strand, counting down.
ATGATTTTATAAACTTCAATCAGGTCACCTCTTAGATGCTGAAATCCTGCCCATGTATTTACTCAGAAGTAAGCATCATTTGTGACTGGAGTGGCTTAGTGACTAAGGAGTGAACTTGATGACTGGAAGGTCAGAAGGTCAGCAGTTTGAGACCCAAGTGCTGCATGACAGAGTGAGCTCCTGTTGTATGTCCCTGCTCCTGCCAACCTAGCCGTTCAAAAGCAAGAAATTGCAAGTAGATAAATAGGGACCACTTTGGTGGGAAGGTAAACAACGTTCCATCTAGTCATGCCTGCCACATGACCACGGAAATGTCTGCAGACGCAGACAGCACTGGCTCTTTGGCTTTGAAACAGAGATGAGCACCAAACCCTAGAGTCAGATACTACTGGCTTCCAAGCAAAGGTGACCTAACTATCATTGAGTCTAACCAGTCTTTCCATGCATTCCCCTGCCCTGTCATTGTTAATGCATGCATGACCAGAACCTACATTGTAACAATAAAGCAGTAGTCAATCAAGTTTTTTTCTTTTTCTAGAAAGGTATAGAACAAGGGTGCCCAAACTTTTCAGGCTGTGGGCTGGTCACGTGGTTCAGTGGGCCTGGGGGCTGGATCTGGCCCCTGATGCCAATTCATCTGGCCTGCGAAGCCCTCATCACTCCCAGAAGCGGAAGTAAAACACACCCGTACGGGCACGTTTCACTTCAACTTCCGGGGCTTTGTGGGCCAGATGAATTGGCATCAGGGGCCAAATCCGGTCCCTGGGCCATAGTTTGGGCATCCCGTTATAGAACCAGATTCTTGAGTGAAAGGTTGAAGGCATGTGACACCCGCAGGTAGTTTGGTGTATGAGAACCAAGACACAGGACACAGCCACGGGCTGGTTTAACTCAGGTTTATTGCATGGTGGTCAGAGGGAACATGAGGTAATGGCGGATCAATAGCTCTTTATATACAGTAGTAACACATTCGAAAGTGGCTCCACGATAGCCCATTGGCTACTGTCTGCGTGACGTCATTGCTGGTCACGCCCTTCTTGTCCAGGTGTAGGTAGTGGCGGGAAACTTCCCGCACTGTGGCTCTTTGATGAGTTTGGACCAAGAGAGCTTGGACGCTCGCTGCTGCCAGCTGGTGGTCATTAGCTCGCGTCCTATTACAGGGTTTATAGTGATACAGCTGAAGGTTACATTGTTACCCGTAGGCAAGGTTACATTGGTTAAGATACATTGTTATCACATGTAGAAGGTTACACTATTAGAACACAACACTCCTCCCCCCTAGGATGAGACGAAGTCTCTCAGCCAAGATGGCTTATTTCGAACATGCTGGGGTCTCGGTGCGGGCTGCCTTTCCCCGGGTTTGCTACCTTCTCTTTGTTCCCTGGCTTCCTGTCCTGTAATTGGAGAGGGAGACTTGTTAGTGACTTGCCGCGGCTCTGCGGCTTTGTTGGGAGGTGTGTGCTTTGTTTGGGAAGAACCGGGGGCACTGGGGGCTAACGAAAAACCCCTCTTCTCGCTTGGATGGGTGGGGGAACACTCCCAAAAAACCCCCTGGCTCGCAAAATCAAATTCGGAATCAACTTCGGGGATGGCGGTCGCAAATTCCTCTCCCTCTTCCCCGGGCTCGGATAGAGCCGGCGTATCAAAAGGATATGAGTCGGGACCGCTGCTCCCCCTCCCTGTTTGGGCCTGTTGCCCTTCGTTGTCTCCCCCTTGGGCTAAATGGGTGGGGGAGGACCCTAACGCTGAGGCATTCTCCGTGCCGTCCATGGATTGCTTCCTGGGCACCCGGCTCCGGAGCTGATCCGCATGCCGCCTCCATAATAGACCGGTGCTCGTTTCCACCCGATATGACACTGGCCCCGTCTGTTCTACAACTCTCCCTGGTACCCAGGCTGGCCCTGCGCTGGCGTAGTTCCTGCAATGCACAGGATCGCCGGCGGCGAACCCTTTCAACACCGCTGCCCCTACGTTCTTCCCTTTGTCCTCGACCCGCGTCGGGTCTAACCTGGACAGAATCGTGGTCAGTTTTCTCCGCATCAGCAGCTCTGCCGGCGAGTATCCGGATGCTAAGGGGGTCACCCTATACGCTAATAAGAACTGACATACTTGGTGATTCAGGTCCCCCGAGCCCATGCGCCGCAGCGCATCCTTTGTTGTACGCACCAGCCGTTCCACTTGGCCATTCGTGGCCGGGTGAAACGGTGCGGATGTGACGTGCCGAATGGCGTTTGCCTCCATGAATGCCCTGAACTCAGCGGACGTGAAACAACTAGCGTTATCGCTGACCAGAGTGTCGGGTAAACCGAACGTGGAAAAGACCCTCCTTAAATGGCTAATTGTAGTGGCGGAGGATGTGCTCTTTACCGGAATAACTTCCAGCCACTTGGAGTACGCATCCACTACCAGGAGAAAAATGGTTCCCCGGAACGGGCCAGCGAAATCTACGTGCACTCTGGACCACGGCCCCCTTGCTGCGTCCCATTCCCTATGCGGGAGACGGGCCTCCTCCGGTCGGGAGCCCTGGCATGCCTCACAAGTGCCGATCATGTGCTCTATGTCTGCGTCCAGCTGGGGCCACCAGAAGTAACTCCGGGCCAGCGCCTTGGAACGGACGATCCCCGGGTGGCTGACGTGCAGCAGTTTGAGCACCCTCGGTCGCAGGGATGTAGGGACCACCACCCGTTGGCCCCACAACAGGCACCCCCTCTCTAGGGACAACTCTATTTTCTTTCGAAAAAATGGGTCGAATTCCGTACCTGGGGAGGACGCCGGCCACCCCTTCTGTACCCATGAGCTTACTTTCTCCAGCGTTCTATCCTTGCCTGTCGCCCTGGCAATGTCGGCTGGTACTATCGGGGGTGAATCTAAAACCTCTATTAGCAATACCTGGCGGTCTCTCTCTACCCCTGCCTTTTGGTCGCCCGACAAGGGCAAAGGAGACCTTGAGAGTGCGTCTGCATGGCTGATCTCCTTCCCGGGCCGGTATTCCAACTCGTGTTGGTATGCGTTGAGAAAGATAGCCCACCGCAGCATTCTCGGGGACAGGATCTGTGGCGTGGGCTTATTTGCAGTGAAAATTCCTAACAGGGGCTTGTGATCGGTCACGATCTTGAACGGGCGACCATACAGAAAATCGTGAATTTTTTTGGTTCCCGCTACTATCGCTAATGCCTCCCTGTCGGTCTGTGCGTAATTCCGCTCTGCTTGGGACAGGGACCTTGAATAAAACGCTATCGGGGCCTCCCTTCCGTCGTCCAACACGTGGCAAAGCACCGCCCCCACCCCCACCGGGGACGCGTCACAGACTAAGACCACTGGCCGTTTGGGGTCGAAATGAGTCAGGATTGCCTCGGATGTTAGGAGTTGCTTTAACTCTTTAAACGCCCTCTCTTGCTCGTCACCCCACAGCCATGTTTCCTCCTTTTTAAGCAACCGATGGAGCGGTTCGGCCACAGACGCCTTCCGTGGAAGGAAGGTATGGTAAAAATTGAGGAGCCCCAGAAATGACTGTAGTTCAGCTTTGGATGTGGGGCGAGGAGCCTTCTTGATGGCGGCTACTTTGGATTTGGACGGCCTAATTCCTTCGGGCGTGACCCGGAACCCTAAAAACTCAACCTCTGTTTCGAAAAAAACGCATTTGTCTTTTCTCAGTCGCAACCCCGCTTTCTCGAACACAGTCAGTACTTTATCCAATCTCTTTGCCAGTTCGGCCTCACTCCCCCCTGTTATCAATACGTCATCAAAATAAGGCAACACCCCCTCCAGCCCCTTCAGGAGGCGTTCCACAAGCGACTGAAAAAGGCCGGGTGCCGAGTTCACGCCGAACTGTAAACGCGACACCTGGAACGCCCCTTTGTGTGTAACTATTGTTTGTGCCGCTGCCGTGGCGGGAGTTACAGGGAGTTGCTGGTAGGCTTGTGCTAAATCGAGCTTAGCGAAACACTTTCCCCCATTCAGCCTGGCCAGAAGGTGGCTGACCACCGGCACCGGGTATGCATTAGGGCGGATCGCCTTGTTAATTGTACACTTATAATCAGCGCAAATGCGCACCTCCCCGTTAGCCTTTAGTGCTGTTACAATTGGAGTTTCCCACTCCGCGGAATCAACAGGAACAAGAATCCCCTGGCCCACCAGTTTGTCCAGTTCCGCCTCTATTTTGTCCTTTAGTGCGAACGGCACCCTGCGCGGTTTGAGTCTTATCGGGCGGACCTCCGGGTCTAGGTCGAAGGCTACAGGGGGTCCTTTGAACTTTCCCAGTCCTTTTTCAAAAACGGCGGGGTGCGCGTCGCACACCGCTTGTATTGGGTCCACACCCACGGCATGCACCCCCCCTATGAACAATCCTAAAGGCTGAAACCACTGCGTCCCGAGGAGGCTACAACTTCCCCCCTTGAGGACAACTAGGGGGAGTTCCGCAGAATGTCTCTTAAAACGGACCCGAAATTTCCCGACCCCCAACACTGGAATGCTGTTCCCCTGTACGTCTCGTAGCGTGGACCTCAACGTTTTAAGTTTGGGCCGCACGTGGGGGTCGATTTTCAAGAACTCTCTCTGGGGAATTATAGAATAGGAGGACCCCGAGTCAATTTCCATTATGATAGGGGCCCCTTGTACTAGTACCTCAACGAAGTAATGGGGCTGTCCCGCGGACACGCTGAACACGGGAGCGTCGTCCTCGCTGTCGTCCGAGACGCGGCCCACGCCGTCCTGCTTTCTCGTGGTCCGGGCGCCATCTTTGGACCTCGCTGGACGGTCCGGTCTGGCCGAACGGTCTTGTGAATGCCTCCGGCCCTCTTTCCGCTTCCTGCACGCCTTGGCGATGTGCCCCCGACGGCCGCAGTTGTAACATTCAGTTTTTCTGAATGGGCACCTCGCGCGCTCATGGGCCGCTCCGCAACCATCGCAGCGGCGCCCTCCTTTTCGTACCTTCTGGACCTCCTCGCCGTCGCTGCCGTCCGTAGACGACTTCGAGGTCCGCCGGGTCGCGTGCACCGACTGTCCGGACTTTCCGTGCACCGAATTCTCCGCTTTGCCGGCCCTAGGACGCCACTCACGCCACTGGTGCATTTCGTCTACTCCAGCATTCGTGGATTCCGCGGCTTCCGCGGCCTCTACAACCTCTGTCAGCGTGGGAGGTGGCTCCTTGTTCATCAGGCTGCGCTGCACTTCCTTGTCCTTCAGGCCACACAGAACTCCGTCCCTGAGGGCCATTTCTAGGTTGTCCCATCTGCAGGGGGCGGCGGCTATTCTCATGGCTGTTACGAAGGCCTCGACCGACTCGTCCGGCGCTTGGACTCGCCTCCAAAACGCGCTCCGAGCGGGAAACATTGCCCTCGAGGGTCGGAAACGCTCACGCAGCAGTTTCATGATGTCATCGGCTTTGAAATCACCCATCTTCTTCGGTGCAATAATGCCCACCAGCGTTCGCTTGGTTTCTATCCCAAGCATGCGGGTGAGGATGGCCCTCTTCCTTTCCTCGTCGTCCTCTTTGACTTTGAGTTCCACCAGTGCCGCCTGGAAGTCCATCTCAAAGAGCTCCCAGTCTTGCGGTGTGGTGATGTTGAACCCGCTCTGTGCCCTGGCTCCATGGGGATCCATAATCCCACCTTCGTCGCCAATTTGGTGTATGAGAACCAAGACACAGGACACAGCCACGGGCTGGTTTAACTCAGGTTTATTGCATGGTGGTCAGAGGGAACATGAGGTAATGGCGGATCAATAGCTCTTTATATACAGTAGTAACACATTCGAAAGTGGCTCCAGGATAGCCCATTGGCTACTGTCTGCGTGACGTCATTGCTGGTCACGCCCTTCTTGTCCAGGTGTAGGTAGTGGCGGGAAACTTCCCGCGCTGTGGCTCTTTGATGAGTTTGGACCAAGAGAGCTTGGACGCTCGCTGCTGCCAGCTGGTGGTCATTAGCTCACGTCCTATTACAGGGTTTATAGTGATACAGCTGAAGGTTACATTGTTACCCGTAGGCAAGGTTACATTGGTTAAGATACATTGTTATCACATGTAGAAGGTTACACTATTAGAACACAACAGGTAGTGAGATGGGTTTTGGTAAGTTTCAAGAGTAAAAGCAGTATCAGACTTATCCAATGCATGGAAGTATGTAGTTACAGCTATCACAATTACTTGCAACTAGTTATAATTTGGAAAATGCAAAATGTAATGCACCAACTAGTTACAAGGCTATGGTAAACATTTTAGGTGTAACAAGCAATGCTTTCCAGCCTTCAGAATGCTACTTTATATATATATATATATATATATATATATATATATATATATATATATATATATATATATATATATATATATATATATATATATATATATATATATATATATATGTGTGTGTGTGTGTGTGTGTGTGTGTGTGTGTGTGATGTGACAGCGTGTAAGAGCTTGTTTTGAAGCCATTGGCAAATCAACAGGGGTTGGTTTCATAGCAAGTCTGAATAACAACCAAGGATTTTCCATTATTGCCCGTTGTAAAAAGCTACAACATTGCTTTTATATTAGGCTGGCCAACCATTGTGTGCATCTGTACCTGAAGTGTATAAATTGATGCCATGAGGTATCACTCTTATGTTCGATGAAGTGGACTTGATCCATGAAAGCTCACATTTAAATAAGGCGCCACAACTTTTTTGTTGTTTTGTTCATGCTTGCACAGACTAACACTTTAAAAATTTCTACTTTTTAACTGTATCTTAAGGCTTTCTTGGTGCTTGGGCAGGAATTTTTTAGATTCTAATCTAAACTTTTGTTATAGCGGTCTTAAGGGGCAAGAGAAGTATCAGAATTGGCCACTAGAGTGCATTAGAGAGCATTCCCTTGTGTTTTTCCTGGCCTGCGTGAAATGATGATTCAATGGATTGATAACCTGTAATGTAGCAGATTACTGAATGAGTCAAGAAAAGATGATGGCAACCAGATTGCCAGAAAGTGATGAGTAATATTGCAAGTTTCTTTTTAAAGGTAACATTCAGAACTCTGGTTGTACATCTCACACAGCAGATATCAGCTGTCACAGAAAGGCAACACATTTCTAGTTTTCAACATTTGCTACTCTTGTATTTTTACTCCCAGAGAGAGTCTTTTGGGGAGAGCTGTTGTTGCCAACCAGTGCTGGCATTATATGGCAGGGGTCCTCAACCTTTTAAAGCCTGGGGCCAGTTCACGTCCCCTTAGACTGTTGAGGGCCCTGACTGGTGGTCCAGCAACAGCTGCCACCAGAGGCGGTGGTGGTGGAGTGGGGGGCTCGGGGTGGTCCTGCCACTGCAGCTGGGACCTACTCAAGCCCCGCTGCCACCAACACTGCCACCACCACCACCAGTGACCACCCCGAGCCACCCACCACTCACCCCCACACTGCTTCCATGCTTACTGGCCTGGAAGAGCTGCATGGTGTAGGTGAAGGGGGAATCCAGGCTGCCCTTCTCACCCATGCTCGGCCAGAGGGGCCCCCAGGAAAGATGCAGCCGGCATCTTCAGTCACAGAAAAATATAGATAGACAAAACTCCATCTATGATGCTTATTATGGAACTCCTGAAATATGAATAATCCATAAAAATTATAGATGTGCCTGCCACTTGTTTTATAAAGACTTTCTTGCTCTAACCTAATGCCCTTGGCATGTCCCATCTGCCCTGCTATGGAATGCCATTAGGGACACACCAAGCCAAGGGGAGGGGACAAGGATTGAAGCAGCAGAACAGTGGCTGGAGCGAGGGCATGGGCCAGATGATTTTGTGCCGTTGGCCATAGGTTGAGGATCCCTGTTATAAGGCTACATGGGCCCAGGATATGAATCACGTCAAAGTAGATTGCTAAATTCTAAGCTTACCTGATTGTGTTTTTTGGAATCTGTTAGCTGCGTAGAATCATGTGCTGTTCTACCTTGGGTCCTGAGTGATGTTGAATGCCAACGATCATCAATCTACTATTGATGGTGGTGGTGACAGGAGCAATCTGCTCTGCTGTTGATGTCTTCCGTTTCCTCTCCAGAAGTTCTTTCGAGGTAATGTTACATCTCAAACATTTAGGAGCCACTGTGAGAGAGCCTTCCTGCAGCTCATGAAACACACATTGCATATTATGACACACACACACCCCAATTCATGTGTAAATGGGGTTCTGAGATACAAAAGATGCACCATGGTGTGGACCAAAGAAGGATATGTAGTGCCCATCATTTGGGGGAAAGATACCTTCTTCTACTCAGTTCATGAGTTATTACATCTCTGCACCCGAATACACCATCCCCCACCAGTGTCAATAAACATGGTATTACTTTAATCCATCAGGTATCTCACACTTCTGCTTCCATTCCACAACATAAGTCTCCACCTCCACACTCTCAACATCACCACCTCTGTTATGTTGAACACTAACTTCTGAAGCACACACCCTTGAGTTTCTGTAGATTTGCAGTGGGGACAACACAATGTGGCTAACTTTGAATGGTTCTCCTATTATTATATTTGACCTAGGCAACTCATTAATGACCTAGTCAGTTAATGCTTCAGGTGGGTCCAGTAAGGAGAACATCTAAGAGTTCATTGCTCTAAATCAGGGGTGCTCAAACTATGGCCCGGGGCCGAAGCTGGCCCCCAACACCAGTTCATCAGGCCCCCAAAGCCCTCGTCGCTCCCGGAAGTGGAAGTAAAATGCTTCTTGGGCCAGATAAATTGGTGTCAGGGGCTGGATATGGCCCCAGGCCATAGTGACCAGCCCTCTGAACCACAAGACCAGCTCATGGCCCAAAAAGTTTGGGCATCCCTGCTCTAAATAAATTAATCTCTCCATTTACATTACTGCCCTCAGAAAGTGCCGAATTTGGGTTAGGGGAGATCCCTAATGTTTAATGATCAATTCCCTAAGTTTTCCTTTGTCATCATCAGCAAAGATGATAGAACTCTTGACATGATGGCTGAAATCCTGTTGCACAATTGTACAGAAGACATGACCTTTAGTGCATACCTATTAAGTTGTGGTGGTGAAAAAACGGGAAGCACCGCTGACTCTGATGGGCACGCATGCACGAAGGAGTTACTGCAGCGGTGTGTATGCACAAAGGGGTTACTGCACATGCACAATAACCCCTTTGCACATGCGTACCACTGCAGTAACACCCTTGCGCATGTGCACTGCTTTCTCTGATGGGTGCACATGCACAGTAACTCCTTTTCTGGCCGTTCAAATACAGGATGGCCATGTAAAGGACCGGAAAGGAGGGGTGAAATACAGGTTCAGGATATGACAGATAATGCCTCTGGAGATATATTTTTTTAACACCAGTTCACAACCTTGTGTAACTGCCCAACAGGATTTCAGCTTGTGTGTTAATATGTGCTACTTCTTAAAACAACATAAATTAGTATTGCTTCATATTTTTGTCTTTGCTGCAACCAGACGCTTGCTTCTCTCGGCCAAAATCAAGTTTGTCAAGACTGGGGGTTCCCAACCTATGGCCTGGGGGACAGCCCTAGCCCACGACACCATCCCATCTGCTCTGCCGCCACCGCTGCACCCGGAAGTGGAAGCTGCCATGTTTATGTCTGCCATAAAACGTGCCCACGCATGCACAAATACATCCATGGCTATCATTAATGTGGAAGTGGGCACATTTATGACAGCTGTAAATGGGTCCACTTCTGCTTCCAGCGGTCATGGTCCAGCTCACACAGTTGTCTGGGGGCACGGTCAGGCCTGCAAAAAAAAAAGGTTGGCCACCCCTGGTCCAGACACATGATTCTTCAGTCACAGAAAAAATATTGATAGACAAAACTCCATCTATGATACGGAACTCCTGAAATATGAATAATCCATAAAATTATAGATGTACCTGCCACTTGTTTTGCAAAGCCTTTTTTGCTCCAACCTAAAAAAAAAAGGGACTAGTTAAAGGTAAAGGTTTCCTTTGCTTGAATGCCAGTCGTATCCAACTATAGGGTCCAGTGCTCATCTCTGTTTATAGCCAAAGAGCCAGCGCTGTCTGCTTCTGCAGACATTTCCGTGGTCATGTGGCAGGTATGACTAGACACTGGAGTGCATGGAACACTGTTTACCTTCCCACAAAGTGGTCCCTATTTACCTATTTGCAATTTCTTGCTTTTGAACTGTTAGGTTGGCAGGAGCTTGGACAGAGATGAGTGCTCATTCCATCATACAGTACCCGGGAATCAAACTCTGACCTTCCATCCATTCAGCTTCTTAATGAGATTCCCAATGGTCTAAGCCAGAGTTTCTCAGCCTTGCACCTCCAGGTGTTCTTGCACTTCAATTAACAGAATCCCAAGTCAGCACACTTGCTCACAAGGGCTTCTGAGAATTGAAGTCCAAGCAAGAACATCTGGGGGCCCAAGGTTGAGAAACCCCAGTGTGAGCATTAATTCTTGCCTTGCCAAAATTGTGTCCTGTTCCTTTTCTGAGATCCTGAGCGCAAAGGGGGGGAAATAACTAAGAGGCACAAACCCTCTGCTCTGAAGAAGAATGGCCTAGTGACAACCGTGCAATGTTCAATGGAAGCCCACCCCGCAGCTTGTGGACCGGAGGCCCTGCACATTCATGTTAGTGTCCCAGAACCAGGACATGGAGAAGAGTTCTGACGTCACTTCTCTTTGTCATGAACTTGACGGCAGGCACGGAAAGCTTTTCTATATGCATTCATGTCTTTGCACAGAGGGATCTCTCCCTACGTTCCAGGAAAAGCTTTAACTCAATTGTCATTGTGGAACTGAAGGGTAATTCGTACATACACATTGTCAAAACATGAGACAACTGTACCTTGGCAAAGCAGTGGATGGTGTTGACTTTGTCCTTTCTAGCTGACTGTTCCTATTTCCTCATGTTGTGTATTGCTGAATTATAATCAGAGACTTCTACTTTTCTAGACCTTATGAACTATCTCCTTGAGAGGGTAACTATGGGTGGGGGAACACACACACACACAAATGTCTCTCTCTCTCTCTCTGCCCCTCTTCTGGGGTCTGAAAATTATCTGGCCAACTCTGTGACATGAAATGATGGAGGAGATTGATGTTTGGCTTGTCTGACAGGACTCTCTATTGTGGAGCTTAGTTGAGTACAACTTGTATGTGTAAATACAGTGGGATCATAAACTGATGAGTTGAGTGGCTTGAGTCACCAATGGTTCTTTAGACCCAGAGTAGTCTGTCCAAGGACTGGAAAACATGTGGACTTCCAAACATGATTAGATCACAACTTTGCCATTCTTTTCCACTGGCTTTGCCATCCAGGTGTAGTCGATGACATCCAGAAAGCTACATATTCCACACTTCTAGTCTATCCCAACTGATAGCAACTTTCACATCTCTTAGGCCAGGTTACACCTGACCCAGGCTTGCAACCTAAGATAGTTTTATCTGAAGCAGGGGTGTGCTGGGCATCATGGGATGGCACTGGACAGGGGCAAGATGTGGCGACCAAGGAACAGGGGAGAAGGCTACCCCCGGGAACAGCTTGGTTGCTGCTCCCTCACTTGCTCCACCCAGTGCGCAGCACTTTAGAATAGACCATTGCTCCAAGCTGAAGGAGGGAGCTTGGAACAATGGCTTAACCTAAAGTGCAGCGTGCTGCGTGGGTAAAATAATAATAAAATTATTATTTGCACGCCAGGGTGCCAGAGGCAAGGGCACACCGGGATGAGTCCCCCTATCCTGTTGGCTCAGCCCATGCCTGATCTGAAGATGCTATAGCAGTGAAGGTGAACTTTGGCACTCCAGGAGTTCTTGGACTTCAATTGCCAGAAGCCAAAGTCAGCACTCCTGCTGATCAGGGCTTCTGGGAATTGAATTCCATGAACACCTGTCGTGCCAAGGTTCACCATCATTGTGCTATAGAGATGGCATGGGACGCTTGGCATGCAAAGCTTGTGTTGTGCTTCCAAGATCAAAGGTTTCCATAAATACTGGACTCAGTACATTACAATATAGATGATTTTTCACCCAAAATGGAAACGTTTGATACCATGGCTTTTCTTAATCTCTGCCTTGATTTATTCCATGTGCATAACAAATGTATATTTGTTGCAAATGTATATGCTAAAGGTCAGAGGTTTTCATGATATGTTTCATGATATTAGACACAAGCCATCCTTCTTTGGTTGCAACCCTCTAGATTTGCAGCTCACCTACCATCCATTTGCAATGTAGACAGCTTCCTTCCTTTCTAACTGAAAAAAAAAACAGTTGGTTCTTTTAGTGTTCAAGGAATGAAGAAGCAGACGAGTGAAGTAGTGAAATTCAGCTCTTTATTAGTGGGGTTTGAACACAGTTTGGATGGGGCAAAACTCGGACTTATATACACTATAAACAGTAACAATAATACAACAAGCCATTGGCTAATAGAGTGTGCACATTTTTCGATCCACTTATTTCCACAAGACTAGATACATGAGAAAAGATACATTCTGCTCCTGTCAGAAAACACAGTTAACATACATAACAGTTCTATGTGCATTTTCCAAGGGCGGGAGCGGGGGGTGGGGGGGGGAATACTTTATTTTTGTAGCTCTTAAAACCAGCAACAGGATAAGCTGCATCTTGCCTTAAGTGGCCAGACTCCTGATCACTACAGTGAATTAAAGAGTGCACACATATCCATGTACATATTGGGAAAATGAACAATGTGTTCTGTTGACAATGCATGTATTTGAACGTTGTGGACATCCTTTAGATAGTAGGGAACATGCATACTCAAGCATGGATGTTAAGGGAAAATGCACTGAAAATGTAAACTTTATCAAAAACCATGTGCTTTGTGAGATTCTAAAACATGGCCAAAATGAAATGAACAGCTTTTCACATCATTAGTCCTCCCCCATCTCTCCCCCTCCATCCACCACGCGAATTAGAAAGACTTCAGTTTTCTCCAGCACCGTCTTGGGACCACGGCTGTCTTTGAATTGCTCGCGCTCCACAGCCTATTTTTAATGCTCTTAAAGGCGCCTAAGTGACTTGTAAACAACATCACTTCTCTGACAGCCAGCCTTAATATGTCTAAACATATATGTGTATAATAATAATCATTAGAACCGAGCGGCTCTGCCGTCTGCTGCCCTGCTGCAAAATGAATGGCATTAATCAACAGGATGCCTTCAGAACTTTTGGCGAGTCATTTGTTATGCTAATTGGGCCACTTAAAGTAAACTGTCAATGGGCACTGATCTTTTGACAGCCGAGAGCTGGTGGCGGACTAATTACTCAGCATATGCATACAGTTTGCCTTGTCGCCCCAACTTTCCAAAGCTAATGTTAATTAGCAAGGGCATTATGAATCACCTGGCTGGAGCTGCCGAGAAAAGGGAAAGCAGGTAGACGAAAGGAAATCCAGATGTGAGCTTGACACTACAGTATCCCCAAGTCATGACAATGCCACCACTTTATAATCTTATGATAAAAAGACAGAGAGAGGTTTGAAGGAGAAAAAGCAAACCACCCAACTAGGAGGCATTAGGTCAGTGGTTCCCAATGTGGGGCACAGGCCCCACAGGGGGGGCTTTAATTCCCAGAAGCCTAACTCAGGATATTGGCTGATCAGTGCTTTTGGGGAATTATTATTATTATATTTGAACTTATATTCCACTTTCCTTTGTCAACGACAAACTCAAAGTGGTTCACAACATGTTCAAAAATCAACAAAACAAAAATAGTTTAGCATCAAAATTACAATATAAAAATAACAAAGCGAAACAATGCATGAATACATTTGAAAGTTCAAAAAACAAAATCAGCATATCAATAAGCAAAAACAAAATCATAATACAATTGGAATTGATGTCCAAAAACCAAAGGTTGGGAAACTCTGCATTGGGTTAATGTTGAGGCTGAGGGGTTGGCCAGAGTTTTGTGCTTTCCAACAAGTAAATGGGCCTGACAGATCTCAAATCCCAGGTTTGATGATTGTAGCATGCTGTGGGATGGGGGAGAGGTCTTCTCCAGAAGCTTCATAATAATAATTTCGTGTCAGAGATTACTCTGGGTTGAAAGGATTTTTGCTGGAGAAACTCTGCTCAGGGGAATGAGGCTCCTTTCATGTCCCTGTGCAACCCTTGGATATCGAAACCCAACCTTCCAAGTCTCGAAGCTCAGCATCTTAACCACTAAACCACCAGGGGAGCTAAATCATTTCTTGCAGTTTGCATCTACCACAGATGTTACTGCATGTCCTGTTCCCATCAAAGAACACAACAACCCTTCTTCACTAGAGGCAAATAATGATGCCAGAATGTTGGTGGGTAGAGAGATAAATCCTCTCCAGATTTTAGCTTGCTTATTTATTTATTCATTCATTCATTCTTAAAATTTCTATTGCCGCCCAACTCGGCAACGACTCTGAGCAGCTAACAACAATTGAAAGCAACATCAAAACTAACTAAAAACCGTTACAAACCCCATTAAAAATTTAAAATAATTTACCCACTCACCCCATCAATTAAAAAAGAGAGAGAATCTTAATTATACAAGTCAGCAGGTGGGGGTCACCCTGCCATTGGTGCCCCACATCTGCCCTGCCAGCCAGGTTTTCAGTTCTTTCCTAAAGGGCAGCAATTCTGTCTGGAGTCGTATCTCTGTTGGCAGGAGGTTCCAAAGGGCCGGTGTGGACATAGAGAAGGCCCTTCTTCTTGTGCTAGAGAGATGAACCCCTCTAGCCGATGGCATGATTAGAGAGCCCCCTCCTGTCCACTTTGGTTGGACAGACAGATGTTCTTGGGGAGACGCGGTCTCTTGGATATCCTGGCCCACTACCATGTAGGGCTTCAAAGGTCATTACCAGCACCTTGAATTGCACACAGAAGCATACCAGTAACCAGTGCAGCTCCCGGAGCAGTGGCGAGGCGCGGACATAGCGAACAGTAATTGTAGCTGCTTCTCATCCCAAAACATTGGCTCTCCATGTGTTTCAGCTCAATTACACATCATTCTCCATAGATGGCCAACTTCACTGTGTGTCATGCTCTAAAGTTTAATTTTGCATCTTTCTCCTTGTCCTCACTAGGGACAGCTGGTGGACTGAGCTCAGGGCCAGTTCAAGCACAAGCTGCCCGTTCTCCCAGATCATTTCTACCACACTCTCCATCCAAACGCACAGTGTTCTAATCACAGTCATAACAATCTGAGTCTTTATTCTTCTCCTAAATCTAGCTTCTGACATTTGGCCATCCATTGACCAAGTCTGAAAACAGAGCATCATCCATGCATAGCTGCTGAGCCATGCTGAGTCATGGAGCTGTCTAGGCTGAGTTCTGTATAAGCAGATCTCTAAAAAGCATGCTTCCAAATTGTGCCACGTTTGTGCTCATTAAATAATTCCACTCCCTATCCTGTCTGAAGGGAAATGCCAGCTGTCTTTGAAGTTTCCCAAAGAGCAGGAGAACAAGCTGATCCTGCCGGTCAACATCAAACCATTAATCATCCATTAGGCAAGGTTGCTTGCTCATGTCACCTGTCACATCATAATGCATGCAAATCACTCTCCAGGTAACATTTGGAGCCTGACCTGTTCTAAGGGTTAGTACTGGGATCAACCTTGTGTTTTGCATCGATGAAGAAAGGGTAGTAGGGAAATGCATGAGTTCACAGGACTCTTGGAGAGCAGCTTCTAATGGGAACCCACGTCTGGTCACAAATGGATGTCACACTCACACATCAACAATTCCATCTTAATGGCCTGTCATTCATAGAGGCAAAGTTAATAGTATCAACCCCATGCATGCACACAATGTTTTAAACATGTCATTCAAGCATCTCTAGGACCACAAAGCATCTTGACTACCCTTTCTTTCTTTCATATGAAAATGTTGCAAAATTAGATTGTTTTTGACAAGAAGCAAGTGCTTGACGCATGCTCTGGTCACATCCAGACTAGACTATTGTAATGCGCTCTACATGGGCCGCCCTTAATGACCATTCGGAGGTTGCAACTGGTCTAGAATGTGGCTGCTCGGTTGGTGTTTGGGTGCAGGTGTTATGCCCATGCCTCGCCACTGCTTCGGGAGCTGCACTGGTTTCCAGTGTGCCTCCGGGTGCAATTCAAGGTGCTGGCAATAACCTTTAAAGCCATACATGGTAGTGGGCCAAGATACTTAAGAGACCGCATCACCCAAGAATATCTGTCCATCCCACCAGACCGGACTGGAGAGGCTCACTTTTTCTGCTCGCCTCTCTAGCACCAGAAAAAGGGTCTTCTCTGTGTCTGCTCTGGCCCTATGAAATCTCCTGCCAATTGAACTACGACCAGATGGAGTTGCTGCCCTTCAGGAAAGAACTAAAAACCTGACTGGGGAAGCAGGTGAGGGGCATTGGGGATGCGGTGACCCCACCTGCAGGCTCTTTTTAGTTGTTGGGCTAATTTTTTATTGTATTTTTAATTGGGTTTTTTACTGGTTTTAAGTTTTTTTATAGTTCTCTTGTGGAACTGATGGGGTCTGAATTCTCTGCGACAAACCAGGAAAGGGACCTTGGTGTCCTGGTAGACAACTCAATGAAGATGTCAACCCAGTGTGCCTCAGCAGTGAAAAAAGCAAACTCAATGTTAGGGATCATTAGGAAGGGTATAGAAAATAAGTCAGCAAGTGTCATTTTGCCTCTTTATAAATCTATGGTGAGGCCCCATCTGGAATACTGTGTACAGTTCTGGTCGCCATACCTCCAGAAGGATATTATGGAGTTGGAGAAAGTGCAGAGGAGGGCAACCAGAATGATTAGGGGACTGGAACACCTTCCTTACCATCTGAGGCTGCAACGGTTGGGCCTCTTCACTCTTGAACGACGACGTCTAAGAGGTGACCTGATTGAAGTTTATAAAATCATGCACGGTGTGAACTAGGGGGCACTCCATGAAACTTTTGGGTACTAGTTCTCAAACAAATAAGAGAAAGTACTTTTTCACCCAGAGGATTACTGGTCTATGGAACTCCCTGCCAGAAGAAGTGGTGACAGCTGTCAGTCTTGGCAGCTTCAAGAAAAGATTAGACAAGTTCATGGAGGACAAGTGTATCAATGGCTATAATTTAAAAAAATGTCAGTAGGTCCATTTGACTTGATTATACTTTGACCTTCTGTTTGCCTGGCCGGACAACCTGATACAGTCATATTATGGCATATTAAAGACTAACTTAATATGTTCATGGAGGACAAGGGTATCAATGGCTATAATTATGGATACTTAAGGACAACCTCGGAGTTGGAGAGATAGGCAGGATATCTCTCAATGCCATTTCCAGGGAATCCTAAGCAGGCATCTGCTTGGGAATACCTTGAAGCAAATGGTTAGCCACTGTGTGAGACAGAATGCTGGACTGGATGGCTGCGGCCTGTTCCAGCAAGGCTGTTCTTATGTTCTTATGTTCTTAACTCCTGTATTTGAATGTTAGCTTTCATGGATCAAGTCCACTTTATCAGACATAAGAGTGAGTTTTCATGGTATCCATATATACATATCAGGTACAGAGGCTTACAGTGGTTATTGGTTTAAAAGATGGCTTTGCAAATCAGTGAGTTATTTACAACCAGTAAAAACGTACAATCAGTGTGGCTATTTACAGCCGCAATAACAGAAGATCCCTGATAGGAGTTAGTTAGATTACCAGTGGGGTTTGGTTCTGTTAAGTTGATGGAAAATAAACATTCTGACATTACACATCTGCTAATGGGTTAATTGAGGAAACTTTGTGAGAGAGACCCAACCAGACAGAGGTCAACTTCTTGCTGCTTCCTAGTTTAGGTCATGGTTTTCTTTGGGTTTTGCTTTAAGAGCATCAGGATTTCTCAGACTGAAGTCACAGGGACTTTTCTCCTTCTGGATGTCCTCAAATGACTTCTCCCACTGGCTAACATTTCATTTTAGGGCAGGCAAATAAGACTGCCTAATTGATCTTTTGTCTAGGAATGAGAATATTAAGTGAAGCCCCTTCCTTATGAATTGGGAGCCTGCCCAATTAGAGCCTCGAGCAGATGTGAGCTCTTCAGGGTTCCACTGTAATGATAAATGGGAACATTTTAATTCTCTGTGCTTAGATCCTAGCATTGAGTTTCATGAACCAAGAGAAAAGAACTCTCATTTGGTTCCATTTTGTTTTTTTCAATACAAGCGGCGATTTCCATATATACGTGGCTGGATCCTCTTGGTAGACCCATCAGTTGCAGAAGCCCGTGGCAGGTTCTACAAAGGTCAACCAAAGACTGAGAAACATGCTTCTTTGAAATGGTAATCTCTCAGTTCTTAGCACAGCTACCTTGAAATCTGTGACACATCAGAAGCACACTTTAAATTAAGGTGACACTTAACTAATAATTAATGAGTGATTAATGGAAATTGCTTTTTTAGCTGATAAATTGCTCAAAGACTCACTGTGACATATACCATGGGAGACGTAGATAAATATTTTTATGTATTGCTGTTCATAAACACTTCGAGATGGGCTCTCAACATTCAGGTAGCTTGATATCATTTATCCCCATCATCTCCGTAGCAGGCTTTGGAAGTGCTTCCTCATTTTTTATCCCAAGGGTTCATTTCTATTAATCATGTATTAATTATTATTAAGAGAAATATTTACTTACATTCACCTTTTCAGCACTAGAGTATGCACACTGAATCAATGGGGATTTAGTGAGTCAATCCACCATAATTTTCAGTGCTTCCAATGGGTCTACTCTAGTCATTACTTACTGCATAACTTATTGCAACTAGAATGGGCTCATTAGTATCAATGACATTTATGGAGGAGTTGATATAGACTTAATGCTCCTACTTACTTACAGTGTACTAGTCTAAGCAACAGGATTGCAGTCCAGATGTGCCAGAAGAGGTTAGGATTAAGGTTGGCCTCAGGGCTAACAATAGGATCCTGCAATACATAATTTTGGAGTACAACCACTTGGTGAGGAGCATAAAGAAGATACTTCGGGTCCCATGGTGGGGTTCAGCCGGTACGCCCCGGTATGTCCATACTGGTAGTAGAAATTCCAGCTGGCTCACCCATCCAGTTGCCGGAGCCTCAGGTCATAGGCCTGCACCACCAACAACAACAACACACACCAACCGTCTCTGTCGCCTTCTGGGAGAGGGAGAAAATGACGGGCCGGAAGTGCCCCTTCTGTGCCTGGTAGAATCTCTTTTAAGCCTGCTGGTGGTCTTACTTCTCTCCCCCTGCCCAAGACCACCACATTTGAAAAATCACTCCAAAAGAGAAGGAGGAACAAGTCACATATCCACATGGCCATGCCCACCCAGTCACATGGCCACCTAGCCACGCCCACAGGGTAGGTAGTAAAAAAATGAATCCCACCACTGCCTTGGCCGGCCATAAGTTTTGCCTTTGTAGATTACATCACATAATCATGGCCAACATCTGTCCCCCTCACCACCCTTAAAGTGAATACAGCAATATGTGTAAGAAAATATCTCAGTAAATCACAATCCAAGCATAAGCCAGGTATGTAGTGCAGCTGCTAAAGATGCTAAAGCAGTCTGGGCTGCCTTAGCAAAAGCATAGCATCCAGATTACCAGAAAAAATTGTTCTGCCTGTTCTGATGATGATACACCTCCAGATACTGTTGGGAGAAAGGCAACCTATACATTGAACAAATAAAATTATATGAAGACATTAGCAAGCTGGAAGAGTTCAGGGGAAAGTGAAGAGATTCTTCATTTTCTTCTTTCATGTCCAGATCAAACTCTGGACTGCCAAACTGAAGCCACTTTCTTGGCTTTATCTTTGGCCAAAATTAAATCTTCATCACTCCTTGTTTCTGGTAGTAATCAGCCGACAGTATATAAGCTGGATTCTGTACCTCTACACATTCACACAATGTGTTGCTGTCTGCCAGAATCCCCCACTTGAGCATGTTGGTCTTGCATTTAGGCACTCCGACACTCAGCCTATTCAGGTCCTCCGAGTGACATAAGGGAGGTTGAGTTCATCCACTATATGCTCTTTTAATGTTATTCATTGTTCAGTAAGCTTCTTCCTCCATCTTCTAATTTGGTTTTGCTCTTGTGTACCCTGAAGGATGTTTGTTCTTGAGCAGTCTGTAAGCAAAAACCTTTGAGAATTGTTTCAAAGAGCCAAGTATGAATAACCTGGAGAAGAAAGAATTAAGAAAAGTTATGTTAGTCATCCTTATGGCCTATTTCATTTATTCCAGTGATGGCCAATTTTGGCACTCCAGGTGTTCTTAGAGTTCAATCAGCAGGAGTGCTGACTTGGGTTCCTGGTAATTGAAGTCAAAGAACAGCTGGAGTGCCAAGGTTGGCCATCATTCTTCTAGACTTGTGATGGTGAATTTTGGCACTCCAAGTGTTCTTGGATTTTAATTTCCAGAAGCCAAAGTCAACACTCCTGCTGATCAGGGCTTCTGGGAATTGAAGTTCAAGAACAGCTGGAGTGCCAAGGTTCACCATCACTGTTCTATTCTATTCTAGGAGGCAGACCTAGAACTGATCTGTACAAATTGCACAGGAATAAATTTTGGCTACACCTTAGGACATCTCATACTTTAAGGAGACTAGTTTCTGCCACGTAGTGATTTACTGCAAACTACTGACAGATTTTCATTATTCAAAATGATTTAATTTGTTTAAAAAAACACAAATATTTAGACAGGATCTATGTGGCCATTTGCCAGGGAAGCTGTAGCTACAGCCTGCATTCCAGGTCTAGCATTGTGCAAAAGTTTGCACCTGATGTCACTCAGGTACCTCCCAATTATTATCCTACTAGGAAGTAGTAGTGGTAGATGTTATCATCATGTGTGATAACAAAACTGTGTCTTTCAGTTCATGGCCATAAAACCTAACTTCATGAAAGTTGGCCTGGATGTGACATTGACGTTGTGCATCATGTACTGTTTTTTTTAAAAAAAATGAATTAAATCATTTTAAACAATGAAAATATGTCAGGAGCTTGCTATAAATCACTAAGTAGCAGACACCAGTCTCCTCAGAAAGTATGAGGTCTCCTCAGAAGGATTAAACTATCAGCCTTGGCTTGCGGATGTCTTGGGGTGGGGCTCAAGAAAACCAGCTTGTTGAAACATTCATTGCTGGCTGTTATTGGTGTTTGAATAATGCAGGATCCCTTTCTGTGAGATGAAACTATCTCCCAAGAGAGTGGTGGAGGACGTAGCGATGAGGAGAATAGAACTGAAGGTAAGGAGAAGATGGTGAGGAAAGAGCAGAATGAACAGTGGGATTCCCTCAACAGCCGATGGGGTAAAAGAAGAAGTGAAGAAGAAGTAGAACAGTGGGATGGAGAGAAAGACATGAGCGGATGAAAAATGTTGGGGGGAAAGGGGGAAAGTAGAGGAGGAAAAGGATAAGAGTGAGAACATTTAACATTCTCTAAAGGGAAAGTTGTGAGGAAATGCAGTGGCTTAGTGGTGAAGATGCTGAATTTGATGACAAGAAGGTCTGCAGAAGCAAACAAGGAGATGAGCACCTTGCCCTATAGTCAGACATGACTAGCTTTTGAGCCTTATCTCTCCCTGTAGGCAAAGCTAGAGGTAAGCCCCCAGAGAGTCTAGAGACATCTCCATGTGGTGGCTCTACACAATGGTCGTCCAAATCCTTCAGATGGAGGGTAAGGTGTGGAATGGAGAGAGAAATGCAAGGAATTGAAGGCAACTGAGTCGTCTGTTTTCTCTCTGCTTTCAGCCTGTTGCTTTGCCCTTAAGCAGTTTTGAACTGAGTATGTTTCTGTTGTGTATGTAACATCAAAGTCTCACTTTGGAATTAGTGGTCATGTGGCTTGACAACTCTTGTGCAAATCCCTGGCCAGAATCCTCATAGCATAACTGATGCTGCAAGTTTGTGCAATCTCATCCCTGTGATGGGACTATATAATTTAAATGAATAGAAAATGTCGTCTCCCTCTGTTTCAGGTTCTGAGCCTCCCTAGTGTTCCTCTTTGGGACCCTTGGGATATGGGGTAGGGGAGAGACTTTAATAACCCCAAATCGCTGCCAAATCATTGATGTGGTCTCATACCTAGTGGTGGTGATTTTCAGCAGTTAAAGACTTCCTCCTTCCATCCTGAGGCTCACAAGGGCTATCCCAGGGGAAAATCGAGACCTAGGGAGCCTTGGAATCTAAAAGGTGAAGAGGAAGTTTCGATTAGTTTAAATTAAATATTCTGTTCTCTCTTACTCTCTGGGGGGGGGATGTTTGATTGGCACACTGAGCAAACCATCTGGCCATGAGCCAATGTGGCTGGCTGGATTTGGGGGAGTTGAATGTGGCAACACAGAGACAGAAGAAGCTTTGGTGGAAGAAGACTTGTGTTAAGGGGAGAAAATAAAGAAGAGGGAAGAAAGTTTTTTTAAAAGTAGGGGAAAAGAGGGAACAAGAAGGGAACAAATAAAGAGATTTCTATCCCAAACAAGGGTGGCCCAGCGTGTAGGTTTTACTGGAGTAGAGGGAGAGAAATGTCAATGAAAAAGGAAAAATGGGGAGGTCAAACCATTCTCCCCTCTGTGGCTGCTCACCCAAGTGAGGATGACCACGTTCATTAATTCTTACTGTTCCAGTTCTTGCTATTACTTTTATCTTGAATGTTAATGTTTACTGCTCCGGTCCCTTGTTGTTTAATGGAGGGCTAGCCCTTTAACATGTAGAAATTTGACACACAGAGATTTTGTTCATTACCCTGTCACAGACCATTCACTAAGGATGTCCCGGCTATAATTAAACACTTCCTTTAATGAGATACTAAATCCACCCTACCAGGAGTGCTCAGTGAGAGCTTTTAATCTCAACCAGGGGACTCTGCCATCCCCTCTTCAGTTCCGGTTTCTCTTCCGCCAGCTCCCCAAACTTTAAAAACTTTGGCACTGGAGCCGTCTTTTCAATGGCCTTCCATCTGTTCGATAATCTGCCTCACCAACGATTAATTCAATGTATTTTTAGCTTTGTGGAAGCTTGGAAGTACAGATCGGAGGAGTGTTCTCTGACCTGGGAATGCACATAAGCTGATAATAATGGTGGTGCTGAAGCAACTGAAGGCTCCTTGCTTCACAGGCTTAGCCACTCTCCATGGAGGTGGCATTGAATTCTCTAGCAAGAAGGATGCTTACTTGTTAGTGAGGCAGACACTACCAAGGGGGTTACTCTAACCTTGAACTGTTTACATGCAGTACTATTATTTTGTGTTGTCTTTCTCTTGTTTTGCTGTTTGCTTCTTTTCAGAGGGGCTTTGTCCAATTCCCATCAGTTTTCTACATTTTATAGACCTGTCTGCACCTTTGGGTCAATTATTCTTAAAGAACCAGAGATAGGTAGGTTATCCATCCATGTTGTCCCCCATTCTTCACTAGCATGGCCAAAGTCTAGGACTAGCATCACTCAACCGTGGAGGACAAGAGTATCAATGGCTATAATTATGGATACTTAAGGACAACCTCCGGGTTGGAGAGATAGGCAGGATATCTCTCAATGCCATTTCCAGGGAATCCTAAGCAGGTGAAGGCATCTCCTTGGGAATAATACCCTGAAGCACATGGTGAGCCACTGTGTGAGACAGAATGCTGGACTGGATGGGCTCCTGTGGCCTGTTCCAGCAAGGCTGTTCTTATGTTCTTATGTTCTTAACCGTACTTCTTAATTATTCCCACCCAGGGGCTGCCATAGTTCATTTTCATTCACGTTGGTCAGATTTATGCAGGAGTGTGTACTTATGCTATGTGATCCTATGAGACTATAATAAAAGGTCACCTTCCATTGATGACTACTATTTTTTTTTTGTTGCTCAGTCACACAGTCGAGTCCAACCCTTTGAGACCCAATGGACCACAGCATGCCAGGCTCCTCTGCCATCTCTGTAAGTCTGCCCAGATCTACACCCACTGCATCAACAATGCCATCTAGCCATCTCATCCTCTGCCACTCCCTTCTCCTTTTGCTTTCGATCTTTCTCAGCATCAGGGCCTACTCAAGGGAGTCCTCTCTTCTCATTGGGTGGCCAAAGTACTTGAGCTTCAGCTTCAGTATCTGTCCTTCCAAGGAGCAATCAGGGTTGATCTCCATTAGGATTGACTGATTTGATCTCCTTGCAGTCCAGGGACTCTCAAGAGCCTCCTCCAGCACCACAAAGACATTTCTTCCTCTGCGCTCAGCCTTCCTTATGGTCCAACTCTCACAGCCATACTTTACTACTGGGAAGACCATTGCTTTTACTATGCAGACTTTTTGTTGGCACGGTGGTGTCTCTACTGGATAAATCCATGTGAATCTTTGCACAGTGAGAAGGAATCCACATAGATCTCACAGTGGGAAAGAAAAATCTCAATACTTTTCTTCCTGTTTGGAGAAATTACAGGAGGTTTTGTAAACTTTTGCTCTTTTGCCTCAGACAGACCCGGTGTGTAATTTGAGGGTCCTCCTGGACTCATGACTCCTGCTCAAAGAGCAGGTGGCAGTCGTGGCTAGGAGGGTTTTCGCATCATTTGCCAATTACACCCACTCCTGGACTGGGACTCCTTGCTTATGGTCACTCATACTCTGGTCGCCTCCAGACTACGTTATTGTAATACCCTCTACACGGGGCTGTCTTTGATGACCATTCACAGGCTTCAACTGGTGCAAAATGCAGCTGCCCATGTGGTGATGGGGTGTGGGCGTTACGACCATGCTTCACCCCTGCTGTGGGAGCTGCATTGGTTGCCAGTTTGCTTATGGGTGTAATTCAAGGTGCTGGTTTTGACCTTTAAAGCCCTTCATAGTAGTGGACCAGGATACTTAAGGGACCGCATTACCCCAAGGTCATCTGCCCGTCCCACCAGACCAGACCAGACCAGAGGGGCTCCGTAGTTCTTCCATATGCCTCTCTGGCAAAAGAGGGAGGGCCTTCTCGGTATCTGCTCCAGCCCTGTGGAACCTCTTGCTGACAGAGTTGCACCTCCAGACAGAGTTGCCAACCTTCAGAAAGTGCCTAAAAACCTGGTTAGCACAGCAAGTGTGGGGTGCTGCTGATGTGGCAGCCCCCACCCCCCACCCGCTGCTGGCTTATATAATGGACATCCATGTTTTAATTTTATAGGGAGTGTATTTTAAATGGTTTTAATAGTTTTTAAAGTTTTAAGTGTTCTTTTAACTAACTTTTTGTATGATAGGGATGTTTTATATTTTGAATTTTTGATGTTAACTGTGACCCGGCTGGAGTCACTTCGTCGAGGGAGGTGGCAATATAAATAAATAAATAAATAAATAAATTACAGACATTTTTGTAAAAAAAGGGGGGGGGAGAGAAAAAACGTACACCAAAGTGTTTTTGGTTTTTTGTTTTTCTTTTGCAGAAAGCTATGTATTTTGCTCCCAAAGTGTGTCTGTTCAGAGAAAATTACAAAGATTTGAGGCCAAAACCACACTGCTGTGACTAAAGATGACACATTTTTCAATACTTTTCAGTTTCAAGATTGACTTGTCATGATGAGAAATTTATTTATTTATTTATTCTCATACTTCTATAGCCGCCCAACTCCAAAGACTCTGGGTGGCTCACAATGTTAAAACCCACTAAGAACATCCTTTCTCATGGAGGACAAGATTTTTTGCAAGTATTCATTGCCTCCTTTTTTAGGATTGCCACATCTGGCTATGTACTACAACAAAATTCCCAGCCTACAGGTTAGCACAGGGATGGCCAGTCTATGGCCTGTGGGCTGGACCTGGCCTGCAGCACAATTTCATGTGGTCCACCACTGCCCTCACTGCTACTGGAATCAGAAGCAGACACATTTACAACAGCCATAAAATGCACATGCGTAAACACACCCGCCACATCCATAAAGTCTGCCATAAATGCACCTGCAGCTATCATAAATGCATTTACGACAGTTGCAGATTAATTTTACAGTAGTGGTTATGGTGGGAGGAACATGACTGGCCCACTCAGCTTTCGGGGGGCGTGGTCAGGCCCGTGGTACAAAAAGGTTGGGAACCCCTGGGTTAGTGGAATGGTAACAGAGCAAGGAGGGAAAATGCAGTCATGAGGTGTTTGAAGAACCAAAGTGATAGTTCTGTTTGCCAGATTAGTTGGCTATGGCTAAATTGCATCCAGCTTAAAATGTCCACTTTGTTCAGAGCACTTAGCAAGTGATTCTTTCTATTTGACTCCAGATTCGCACAATAAAACTGCAGGGACAGATGTTGCCTAATTGCCTTACAGCTCTTGGAAGTCATTTGCACATACCTGTCAAGTGTTGCCTGTGAAAATATGGGAAATTCTCCGGGCACGGGCATGCATGTGCAGCAACCCATTTGTGCATGAGCACCACTGCCTCTGATGGGCACGCATGTGCAGCAACCCCTTTTCCAGCCGCTCCAATATGGGATGACGGCAGGAAAGAGCGGGCAAGAGGGGCAAAAAATGGTATTTCCCAGCCAATACAGGATACTTGACAGGTATGCATTTGCATGAAAGATACACTACCGAGTTCTCTCCATTGCAGAAGTCCCACCTGGCACATGCCTACAAACACTTCAATGTAGTTCACATGAGAGAAAGGCCTAAGCTGGATGACTTTGAGGCCAAACATAGGCCTAGATCTGCTTAACTTTACTTCTGCTTCTGGGTGGGAGGAACCACGTGACCGGCATGCTCGACCACGTGACCGGCCCACGGCCTAAAAAGTTTGGGCACCCCCTGGTTTAGACAATCAATTTGATGGGGGGGCGCGCGATGAAACAAAATGGTTATTGAAATGAAATGATGCCTGCTTTTTAGGTCATTCCCCTGCCTTTCTGTTGATTTTAAAAATAAATGGTATAATAAGAAAATGTAAAGAAAACGTGCGTCAGTGTTCCGTGCACTTTAAGCATCCTAAAACTTCTCTTGCCTGTTCTTTAAAATCTTTCTTCTGCAAGTTTTGTACTTTCTCTTTCCTTGCCAAACGCCCCACTGGGAGAGTGTGCCCAGGGACTGTTGTGGCTAGATAAGCAACGAAACCCACCCAGCCTATCTGAAACAGAGGAAATAATGAAACCTCCTCCTCTGCCTCTTTTTTGGTGATGAGTTTGGATTCAGGTTGGAAGGTGTGACATACACGAAAGCACATGTATATATCCGATAGAGAGGGGGGGAGGGTTTTGCTTCAGATAACAAGTATGTGCACATATGTGTAGTTGCATGGTGACCTGCATCTCCAGGCTGCAGAAATCCAAATGTAGAAGATAAGGAATTCAATTCTTTTTTGTTAATCCTGTACATTGAAAGGGCATAGCCTCTTGAGATGTATGCACACCTCCTTTGCATAATTTATTCTAGGTTTACAGTCGTGGGGAGCATAGAACAAGTGTCAATCTAGGTCCAATATCTCTATGTGTCTCCTTGTCCCCCTTGTTCAATCCATTCTCATAGCCTGGCAGACGTTCTGTTTCCAAAGACTGAAAACTCTTCCACTAGATTTGACCTCTGAAGTGTTTGCAGATGTCAGATGCAGATGAGAAAGGGTGGCGAGGAAAGAATCTAATCTTTTTCCTTCAAGATGGACCCCAAGCCTTTCAATATTCATGGGCTTCATAGGTAAATACGTAGCCTCAGCTTTGGGCTCGGCTGTCAAGTTCTGCAGATGTGGCTGCCTTTCCAAACTCTCTGCACATTTTATCAGTGAGTAAACATTGGGAAGAGTAGTGGGGGATTAGAGAATTAAATTAGTGTGTAACCATTCTTCTGCTCAAGTTTCTGGCATTGCCTTGTGTGTGTTTAGTTCCAAGAAGTATTTTAAAAAATAAATAAAATATCATGTTTCCATATCCATTGTGGGGTTATCTTAGTAATTCCTTCCTACCTCCTTTCCCCTGGATGAGAAATTCTACATGTTCTCGCAGCAACTGAGTTTCGAACCAGGGTCAACATCAAAATGTTTATTACTCAGTCAACAGAGTGTGGCAATATTAAGAACAGTATCTGTAGAATATTAGAATAAAAAAATCAAATAAGTATAGCAGCTCCTCTGATGGCTTAATGGGTTCTGATGGCTTAGAGTTGGGTTCCTGGTTGGGCGGCATGCAAGTGGGAAAATTAAATTAAATTCAACTAGCGGCTAAGGCGCTAAGCCTTGAAGACTGTAAAGATGGGATCGATACCTGAGAGCTGCACGATGGGGGGGGGGCATGAAAGGAGCCTCATTCTTTCAACCCAGAGTAATCTCTGACATGAAAATGAGCATCAACACTATTACAAAACACTTCACAAACAGAATATTCAACAATCATTAAAGTATATATACTAATAAGAATTGCAAGTACCTAATCTTTATCCCAATTAAACTACATTAAGGTAAAGGTAAAGGTTTCCCTTGCTCGAAAGTCAGTCGTATCCGACTCTAGGGTTCAGTGCTCATCTCTTTTTCAAAGCCAAAGAGCCGGTGCTGTCTGCTTCTGCAGATGTTTCTGTGGTCATGTGGCAGGCATGACTCGACACCGGAGTGCACGGAACGCTGTTTACCTTCCCACCGAAGTGGTCCCCATTTATCTACTTGCAGTTTCTTGCTTTCGAACGGCTCGGTTGGCAGGAGTTTGGACAAAGACGGGAGCTCATTCCGTCCTGCAGTACCTGGGAATTGAACTGCTGACCTTCCGCCTCCCAGTCAGCATCTTAGCCACTTGATCCACTGCAGTAAAGGTAAGTTTAATTGCTTGACAGCCAGTCATATCAGTTGCCCAACACCCTTTACAGCCAAAGAACCAGTACTTTCTGCATCTGCATATGTTTCCATGGTCTTGTGGCAGGCATGACTAAACACAGGAGTGCATGGGAAACTGTCACCTTTCCTGCAGAAGTGGTATTCATCTACTTGCAATTTCTTGCTTTTGAACCACTAGGTTGGCAGGAGCTGGGACAGAGATGGGCACTCAGTCCATCCTGCAGCACTCGGGTCTCAAACTGTAGACCTGCCAACCTTCCAGTCATCAAGTTCAGTGTCTTAACCACTAAGTCACCACAGTCCCATTTAATATATGATCAGTCCCATCCTGTTTAACAAAATTTGTTGGATAGCATGGCAGCACTTTGAGGATCCTTCAACCACCTTATGAGATCTTACCTCAGCACTTTTTTCTGTTGTTCTTGCATTTTCTGCCATGCATGGGAAATGGAGCAACGTAGAACGACACCCTTCCCATTAGAGTTGTGCAAAAGTCCCTGGATTCCCTCTGCAACCAAATAAAAGGCACACAGATCGGGCTGGACCTGCTTTGTACCTTTTGGGATGCTCTACATCTGAAATTCTAATGGTTTGACTTCTCTGGTGCTTAACAAACAGGCCAGTTTTGCTGAAAATTGCTTTTCTCCCCCTTCAAGTTTTCCTCTTGGAAGTTCTCGGGTGCCTTTTTCCAGCAAATCTGCCTTCCAATATATGTACCTTGCAACTTCCTGGGAGGCCTTTGTAAATACATATACAGAACTGGATTCTTGGACTAACGGGCAGACTGGAATAGAAAAATTTTGCAACAAGGTAAAGGTAGGGTTCCAGTTGGTTGGTGTAGGCGAAATGATTTCTTTCCATTCCTCTGCCTCTTATTTTGGCAATTTGTTTCAAAATAGCATGTGTCAAAGCGATGCCCCTAAGGCAGGAAACTGGCAAAATTTCAGAAAGGTTCGTGCAGGAGCTGGCACGGCATGATGAATGAAAAACAATTTAAGACTTATTTTTGTTTTCTGCTCCGTTGTCACCAAAGTCAGGGAAAGTGCAATAGGACACTGGCAGATGATGGATGGAGGCTATGCATGCAGTGGCCAAACCAGAACGGACTTCAGCATCTTGTACTTTCCAAGGCTAGGACCCGATGCCGAACTCTCTTGGGTCCCAAAGACTCCAGCAAAACAGACATAACTTCTGGCTTCAGAGAGAGTGCTATCCAAAAGCATTGGACATCAAAACATAATTTTTGGGACCCTTTAACTTGAATGCAAGGCCCAGGGAGAGCTGAATAGGCCTCCTTGCATTGTAATAAGATGTGGCATTTTCTGCTGGTCTCAAGGAGAAAATCAGTGTCACTTGAAGCAAAGTTGAGAAACTAACACAAAGAATTCTTATTTTATTTGATGTCACAATGTAAATGTCTACTATTATTAATCCGATGGAGTGGACTTGGCCCACGAAAGCTCATATTTAAATACAGGAGTTTGGCTTTAAGGTGCCACAACATTTTTTTTCTTTTCTGTTTTGTTTACTCTCATACAGTATTAACCAGTTCTTCTTTTTTTTAATGTCCCGATCAAATCCCGGATTGCCAAAATGAAGACACTTACTTCACTTTGTGGTTGTTGTTGTTCAGTCGCATAGTTGAGTCTGACCCTTTGCGACCCCATGGACCATTGCACGCCAGGCACTCCTATCCTCCACGATCCTCCTCAACCCACCAAGCTCTGTGCATCAACAATACCATCTAGCCATCTCATTCTCTGCTGCCCCCTTCTTCTTTTGCCCTTGACCTTTCCCAGCATCAAGGCCTTCTCAAGTGAATCCTCTCTTCTCATTTGATATCCACAGTACTTTAGCTTCGTCTTCAATATTTGATCTTCCAAGGAATAGTCGGGGTTGATTTCTTTTAACACTGACCTGTTTGTTCTCCTTGCTGTCCAGGGTACTCTTAAAATTCTCCTCCAACACCACATTTCAAAGATGTCTATTACCCAAACTTAATTCCTCATTGGTGCATGCCTCTGGCAGCAATCACAGACCAGTAAATGAGCTGGATTCCGCATCTCTGCACATCCACACCTTGTGTTGGTGTCTGCCAGCACCCCTCAGCCTGTTCAGGGTCCTCCAAGTGACATAAGGGAGGTTGAGTTCCTATTAACCAGTTGTCAACAATGGGGAATGTGAAGTGACCCTGTTCTACACTAAAAAGCTTCTTATCTGAGTCGTTTCCATTTTAATGCCACAACACACCAAATATGTGACAGGGTGGCTACCTGATATAATGCCACCCATCTCTGTTTTGATACAAACTGTTTGTCAACATGGGCTACCAGATGTGATATTGCAGTGGTTCAAGTGGCTAAGATGCTGACTAGGAGGCAGAAGGTCAGCAGTTCGATTCCCAAGTACTGCAGGACAGAATGAGTTCCCGTCTTTGTCCCAGCTCCTGCCAACCTAGCAGTTCGAAAGCAAGAAATTGCAAGTAGATAAACAGCGTGCTGTGTGCTCCAGTGTCTAGTCATGCCTGCCACATGACCACGGAAACATCTGCAGAAGCAGACAGCGCCAGCTCTTTGGCTTTGAAACAGAGATGAGCACTGAACCCTATGGTCGGATATGACTGGCTTTCGAGCAAGGGAAACCTTTACCTTTACCTTTACAACAAACCTGCAGCCCTAGTGGTAGGAAGCAGTGAGGCAGCTCTGATTAAAGACATTGGGAAGAAGCGGACTGAGTCAAACCAGGTACTGAACACCTTAATTTGTATTGCGCCAAACAATCCCAATAACAAGCCGTATGACCGTCTAGACAAGCTGTAAGTTACCCTGATGAGGGCAGGACATGCCCTCCTTTTACTTTGTAACTCTGATTTTTATGTTCGGCATGATTATTTTGCCCCTGCAAATGTGAAGCAAGAGTAAGACAATATGCCTGCAAGGGTGGTTTTGTATAGCTTTGTGCGTTAACCAACAGCCAAGCGGTGGATTTAGAAAGATCTCAGAATGTGCTGCTCATGGTTGCTCTTGGCTCACCTGGCCTTTTTCCTTTTGAATAAGTATGTACAGATCCTAAATTGCTAATGTATCCAGATCTGCTTTTGTCCTACTTTGGAGAAGCTTGATTCCATCATCTCCTACATCTTTCCAAAATTAGTCTCATTCATTTCTCTATGCAAGGTTTTTCCAAACCCAGAGCCCGTCAATAAACTCTACTATTCATCTTCATCTTTCTTCATCCTTTCTCTGGTAGATTAGAAACCCAATGTTCAAAGATACAAAGGGTCAAAGTGTCCTCCTGTAATGGAATTTGTCTCTTGACGGCACCACCATGAAACAACGCTCTTGCTGCATACATGGTCCAGTTCAAAACCCATGTGATATGTTTTTGGTTCTTAGCCATGAGCATGAACACCGTTTTGATTTCAAAGCATCCTGGCTCCCTTTGCCAAAAAGGCAAGCTGTTTCCCAATTGCACAACAGAAGCTGAACAGTGGTGCCGTTGTGAATCAAGACTCCAGCTGTTCACGCAGTTTCGCTCCACACATGCAGGTTTTGTACTTTTTCTTTGGCTCACAACTGTTCTGGGTGATAATGCTCCTTCTTCGTCTTTCATGTCCTGATCAAACCCTGGACTGCCAAAATTGAGCCACTTTCTTGGCTTTGTCGCTGCCCAAACCCAAGTCCTCATAGGTGGATGTCTCTGGCAGTAATTGGCAGCCCAGTAAATGAGCCGGATTCTGTGTCTCTCCACATTCACACCGTGTGTTGTTGTCTGCCAGCAGTCCCCACTTGAGCATGTTGGTCTTGCATTTTGGGACTATGACTCTCAGCCTATTCAAGGTCCTCCAAGTGATGCAGGGGAGGTCGAGTTCTTCAGCTACATCCTCCTTTCATGGTTCTCCTCGTCCAGTGAGCTCCTTCCTCCATCATCTAATTTGGTTTTGCGTATCTTCACGAATGTTTGTT
The DNA here is from genome assembly GCA_035047345.1 of Bradypodion ventrale. NCBI lineage: Eukaryota > Metazoa > Chordata > Lepidosauria > Squamata > Chamaeleonidae > Bradypodion > Bradypodion ventrale. The sequence continues at coordinate 5,419,667 of JAWDJE010000002.1, read as the reverse complement.
CTTGCCATCAAGCTCATTCTGGATCTGAGCCTCCTTACCTGTCCTTTACGTTATTGCAGCAGGAGCACCACCGGGCTATTTTCTGCATTTTTCTCCCCTCCCTTCGGTTCACTACCGAGTTCCTTCCTTCCATCTAATGTGACGGGTTGTTAGCACACATTAACAAGGACTTGATGGTGCTCAGGAGATGGGGGAATTGAGCCCAAACAAAACAGCTAGTGTTTCAGAGACAGTATTTACCCAGATTAATACATTTTACAGAATAACAATCTCTCTTCTTCTTTTTTTTTTTTTTTGGTGGCTTTCTCCTGGCAAACATTTGCTTTTCGGATTAAGCGCGGCTCCATTTTAGCTTCCGCTCCCGCCCCATCCCCACCACTGCAAAACCTGTCTCCAAGGCCCCAGGCCCCGAAACGACTGGAGGTCTCTCCGCCTTTCTCTCCTCAGTGAGGTGGAACTGCCTGAATTGATTTTTAAGGAGATTGAGAGAGGGAGACAAACAGGGAGACAGACTCTCCTAGACTAGCGGCACACATATTCTCCAGCTGCCTCTCTTATCCTGCCAGGTACATGATGAACTTGAATAAAATAGAGGTGAACCGCCTGTCTTCGGGTTTTTTTTCTCCGTTTTCCTCGTCACATTTGTCCCATTCCTCTTTTCTGGAAAATAAACCATTTTCCTCCTGAAGCTCAGCAAAGATGCATACTGATTCTTCATTCATGTCTCGGTCAGGCTTTAAACTGCCAAAATAAAGTCCACATTGGCGCATGCAAATTTTGCTAGGCCAGGCATCAGTATAATATCAGCTGTGTTGAGAGAAATAAATGCCATTGAATTTCTCACCATCTGAACCTCACAATTCTCCCTTGCCTCTATTTACAAGCCACCAGAAGTAAATTTTAGGTTGAATGAACCAGACAGTTTTAGTAAGTAAAGTAAAGGTTTCCCTTGCTTGAAAGCCAGTCATATCTGACTCTAGGGCTCAGTGCTCATCTCTGTTTCAAAGCTGAAGAGCCAGTGCTGTCTGCTTCTGCAGATGTTTCCATGGTCATGTGGCAGGCATGACTAGACACTGGAGTGCACAGAGTGCTGTTTACCTTCCCACCGAAGTGGTCCCTATTTATCTACTTGCAATGTCTTGCTTTTGAACTGCCTGGTTGGCAGGAGCTGGGACAAAGACAGGAGCTCATTCCATCCTGCAGTACTCAGGAATCAAACTTAATTGTCACAGTGAGGCTTGGGAATATAACCAGACCAACAGGGATCTTACCTGTCAACCTTCCCGGATTGGCTGGGATTTCCCGGTTTTCGGCGTCAATTTTTGCCCTTTCCCGCTCCGCACTGCTGAAACCCCGGATTTCGGCAGCAGGGGAAAGGAGGCACTGCGCAGCCCATCTGCGCAGGTCGCGTTGCATGCATGTGTGGAAGGGCTCTACACTTCCATAGCTCCCTTCCACGCATGCTCATAAGGCTACGCCGTGTGCGTAGAAGGCTACACAAGTGGCGTAGCCCTCCACGCGCATGCGTACAACGCGACCTGCGCAAACTCGGTCTGCGCAGGTCCCAGATTCGCCAGAGCCGCAGTTGACAGGGATGACAGGGATGGTGCATAACTTGTATCTTGTGCAGACACCAATACATACTGGACAAATAATTGTTGATTTATCTACTTTTCTTCTTTCCTTTTAAAGGGCACCAACCTTTTGGGCCTCAGGATTCCCATATTTCTAAATCTGTTTTTTTTTTTTAAATATCCTCCAGGCCTTCTTTGGTCTCCCTTTTTCTAACAACAAGGATGAATTTCAAGGCCTGGAAGCCTTGGTTTGCAGTAATTTACCTTTCTAAGTCACAACCCACCTACCCATTTTCCATTTACCAGCCACAAATACCAATTTTTTTCAAAATCGGAAATAGACTTCTAACTTCTTCTCCTTCCTTCCTTGAGAAGGGGGTAAGAGAATTGCCTTCTGGACCCACTCAAACTCTTCCTTCTAGGGGATTAATTTCTTTTTCTTTCTCTTTTCATTCTCACTCTTTTTTCCTGTGCATCAGAGTTGAGAGCAAAATCCTGAATAGGAGCAACGCATTCCCAACCCCAAACCCCCCCCCCCCCCAGCCCCTGCAGCTCTCCCACCCCACTGAAATCAGTACGATTGTTGCCCCTGG